>JAMQGT020001620.1:0-11354 GCA_024447675.2 Pterophyllum scalare | reverse complement strand
TATGTATGTGCCCCTATCTGTTTTTCTCCTCCTTTCTTTCTTTTCTGTATCCCCCCCCCATCTTTTCTTTCCTCTTCTTCCTGCCTGTCAGGTCTGGCAAGAATAAATGAAATAAAATATAAACAACAAGAATAGCCTATAGAAACTTATAGAGCTCTTGTTGTAAAAGCAAATATGTTTGGCAGCAGCAACGCAATTGGACCATCATTCTGATTGCATAAAATGCCGGACATGACAGGCCAAAAAAAAAGAAAAAAAAAGAAATGCAACATAGAAATAAAGAGAAAAAACAATAGAAAAAAAGAACAAAAACAAAAGAAACTAGTTCACTCTGGGCAATCCCCATATCTTTTTGCCTGGAATACACTGACAAGAAAATAAAATAGATCACCAAACTCTACTATGAATTTGGGAATAAAACAAGCAAACTCTTGGCCTGGCAAATTTAGAAAGGAAGTTTCTGAAAAATTTATACATTCAGTAGTTACGGAGGTGGGCAGAGTTCTTGATAGTACAACCTCAATTATTGCAGAATTTAAAAAGTTTTATGAAAAACTGTACAAATATTAGCATGAGGCTGGAAATACTGAAGCAGGAACATTTATTAAAGGGTTAAATCTCCCTAAATTACAAGATCAAGATAGGAGATTTTTTGATGATGTTATATCAGAGCAGGAGGTATTTCAAGCACTTAATTCTTTAAAAAAAACAATAAAACTCCTGGGCCAGATGGATTTCCTGATGAGTTTTACAAAGCCTTTTCTAGACAGCTGCTGACCCCACTTACGAATATGATTAAGGAAGCCCTTGAGAATAAAAAATTACCAGACTCATTGGAAACTGCAACTATTATCTTACTTCCAAAACTAGGTAAGAATAAAAAGAAATGTGACTCGTATAGACTCCTTAGCGTTTTAAACACAGATTATAAGATACTATCCAAACTAGTTGCTCTTAGACTTGAAGAGGTTATACCAAAGTTGATACATGCTGACCAGACAGACTTTGTGAGAAATAGGTATGGTGCAGATAATGTGCGGCGACTGTTTCACATTTTAAATATTGCTCAAAAAGAACAAAAACCTACACTAATAATTTCCATGGATGCAAATAAAACTTTCGACAGGATTGAAAGTTTTTTATTTCATACATTAGAAGCTATGGGCTTTGGAGAGAAATTTATTCAATATGTTTCAACATTATTCAGGGCCCCCAAGGCCAACATTCTAACTAATGATGTCTTGTCTAATACTTTCCCCCTGTTTAGAGGATGTAGACAGGGATGCCCTAGCTCCCCGTTAATATTCGCACTGGCAATTGAACCCTTAGCTATTGCTATCCACTCTAATACCTCTATAACTGGAATTAAACTTGGTTTAGATGAACATAAAATTTCACTATATGCAGACGATCTTTTGTTATATATAACTAATCCAAATATATAAATTCCTTCCTTAATGGATTGTCTTAAAACATACAGTGCAGCTTCAGGATATAAATTAGATTATAACAAGTGCGAAATTTTGCCACTAAATAGGCAGGACAACAGTATTAGAGCTCTTACAAACCCACTGAAATGGTGCAACAATGGTTTGAAATATTTGGGCATTCAAATTGGCAAAACGGAGGATTATATACTTAAACAAATTTATTTAAAGTTATTGAAACAAACTAAACTTAACCTCCATAGATGGATGGACCTCCCATTATCTCTTATAGGCAGAATAAATACTATTAAAATGAATATACTTCCTAAGTCCATTTATCTGTTTCAATGCCTTCCAATAAATGTCCCCAAGAGCTTCAAAGAGCTTAATAAAACCATGATTCCCTTTATATGGCAAAAGAAGAACCCTAGGGTCAAACTAACATTGTTACAGGCTCCATACTCAAAAGGAGGACTTAATCTTCCTAACTTCAGAAATTATTATCTTGCCTCTCAATTTCGTCCAATCTGGGTTTGGCTGCATGCAGAAAATTGTGAAGTTAGGTGGCTATCAATAGAACAACATGAGCTGTTCCCTATATCTTTAAAGAATGTTCCTTTCATAGGGAGGGAAAAAGCTTGGCCACAGTAACAAACAATCCAATAATTCTGAATACCTTCACGGCTTAGCATGAATCTCACTCACTCTTAGATATAAACATCTCTTTTCTCAGAAGAACCCCTTTGTGGGGCAATCCCAATCTCTCACAACATATTGCTGATTCAGTTTTACGTAGTTGGATAGACAAGAAAATTCAAATAATAGCTGATATATATATTAATGACACTTTAGCTAGCTTCCAACAACTGAATAAGAAATTTAACCTCCCTAAGAATAGTTTCTTTAAATTTTTGCAAATTAGGGGTTGGATTAAAGAGAATTCTAGCGTAATATTTCCAACCATTCAAGAAGAAACTTACTTTGAATTTCAATTATGCTATAAACTATGTAACTCCTCAAAAAAAATCTCCTCCATATATGGAATAATTAATGGAAAATTACCTATAAATAAGACAACTACAAAACAAAAATGGGAAATAGACATTGGATGCGTATATGAGGAGACTTACTGAAGTCATTTACTGGAACAGGCCCAGACAGTTTTAATATCTACAAATCATACAGATTCAATTTAATATATACCATAGGAAATACTATACACCTTACAGACCACATAAAATTGACAGCAAAATCTCCCCTAAATGTCAGCGATGCAGGGTAACTGATGGTGAACTTTTACATATGCTGTGGAGCTGCCCAACTATAGAAGAATTTTAGAGGCGGGTTATTGATATAACCTCAAAGGTTTTAGGCAATCAGATTGAATTGGATCCCAAAATTTGGATCCTATGAGATACAGCTTCCATCAATGTAAATTATTATAAGAGATACTTTATCCTACTTGCAAGCACTGCAGCTAAAAAATGCATTCTGATTAATTGGATATCGCCATAAGTAAAACAATGGGTTGGCGAACTGATTTCTTATTGCAAACCTGAAAAGATTTTGTATAATGTGAGAGGATGTCAGGCAACTTTTGAGAGGATTTGGGCCCCCTTTATAGACAGTCTGCCCTTTCTAGATTTAACTGATGAAGCTGTCATACGAACCCTCTAGGACTAGCCTCAAAGTAACCCATTAATTTACATTTTATGGTATTCCCTCACTGGTTATTGTGTTGTATATATATATGGATATAGGTTTAAAATGTTCTTTGTAATAAGTGCAAACATAAGTACAAACATTTACCATGTGAAAGCTTAAAAAATAAATCTTTTTTAAAAAATGACCAAAATTTTAACAGGAAGAAACCTCCAGCAGAACCAGGCTCAGGGAGGGGCAGTCATCTGCCGCGACCGGTTGGGGCTGAGGGGAGAAAGACAGGACAAAAGACATGCTGTGGAAGAGAGACAGAGATTAATAATAATGATAAAATACAGAGTGAAGTATAAACAAGTAAATAAAGGTGAATGAGAAGAAACAGTGCATTATGGGACCCCCCTCAGCAGCCTAGGCCTATAGCAGCATAACTAAGGGGTGGTTCATTTGATCCAGCCCTAACTATAAGCTTGATCAAAAAGGAAAGTTTTATGCCTAATCTTGAAAATAGAGAGGGTGTCTGTCTCCTGAATCCAAGCTGGGAGCTGGTTCCACAGAAGAGGGGCCTGAAAGCTGAAGGCTCTGCCTCCCATTCTACTCTTAAGTATCCTAGGAACCACAAGTAAGCCAGCAGTCTGAGAACAAAGTGCTCTATTGTGGTGATACGGTACTATGAGGTCTTTGAGATAAGATGGGGCCTGATTATTCAAGACCTTGTATGTTAGGAGAAGGATTTTAAATTCTACTCTAGATTTAACAGGGAGCCAATGAAGAGAAGCCAATATGGGAGAAATCTGTTCTCTCTTTCTAGTCCCTGTCAGTACTCTAGCTGCAGCATTTTGGATCAGCTGAAGGCTTTTCAGGGAGCTTTTAGGACAGCCTGATAATAATGAATTTACACGTGAATTATCTAACATTCACACTCTAACGGTTGCGTCGGAGAGCAACTTGGGGTTAAGTATCTTGCCCAAGGATACATTGGCATACAGCCATGTAGCCAGGAATCTAACTGCTGACCTTCCAACCAGTGGGTGACCTGCTCTACCTCCTGAGCTACAGCCACCCCTGAGTAAAACAGGGGTAAAACAGTGTTGAGCTGCTCTGATGTGTTTAACATGTATCTGAAACTACAGACACTTCTTTAAAAAATAATAATAATAAAACTTAAAACTTACCATTGATCATGCCTAAAATTATGCCACTCACATAGAGTGAGGTGTGCACCTGCCTCACTGCACTGACCTGGTCCCACTCACAGAACATGACTGTTTCTATCTGCAGTTGATTGTGTGTGTGTGTGTGTGTATGTATGTATGTATGTATGTATGTATGTATGTATATATATATATATATATATATATATATGTATATACCCCTGGAAACACTAATTAAAGGCACCTCCCCTTTTTCTTTCCAATACCAACTTCCACAATTTGATAATATGTCTGTCTTCTGTAAGCATCTAACAAGAGAAATATTATCAATCATAAGAACATTAGAGGTCATAGTAAACAACTCACCTATGTTAACATAGTACATCCTATTTGAATAATAAATTTTGATAAACTTGTACTTTGAGCTCCTGAGAGCAGTGATTTTAATGAGTAAAATCATGATTGTAGCAGCTCTGTAGTGAGCAGCAGATGAAGATCACAGCCAGCAGAGTCTTCATCACTTTGTGTGTCCACCTGCAGATGGAGAAGATCTGTTCTAACAGGATGAGTGTTTGTGTTGTAAGAGTGTAAAACAGTGTTGAGCTGCTCTGATGGAAGATGTGTTTAACATGGAGCTTCATCATGTACAGGAAGGACATGGACCAGATGGAGTCCATCAGTAGTGTGTGGTTGTGTTCATGCAGCTGAGATCAAATCATCACTAAATGTTTTCTTCTTACAGTTACAGGGTTCATCCTTGGAGGTCAGATGAAGCAGTCTGGTTCTTTGGGAATCTGTTCTGTGCAGCAGCAGAGAGAGAACAGCAGACAGGAGAGAAGATCCTGGAGCTGTTATCATCACTGTGCACATATCAAACATTCCCTTATCCTGACAGATACAAGGACCAACATTATCAGAGTGATTTCCTGCTGGATCTGTACTCACATATGAAGGACTATGAGGCTAAAACAGGTCTGAGAGTCCTTCCATCATTACAGTCAGTTCTTTCAGCTCCTGCAGTCTGGTTTATAAACTTCTTAGAGAGAAAGACCTCCATCCTCCTGGAAGTGCTGAAACTCCAACCAGAGAAGAAACAAGTGGAGCTGAGAGGCTGCTCACAGGAAGAGAGTGAAGTGAGGAGTTTCCTGCAGTGTCTGCCTTATATCTCACAGCTCAGGTAAGTTAGACAATGTATATGTGTAAACAGCAGTATAGTGACTTGTTATTACAGAGTAATATTTTATGTAATATGTTTCCAAAAAGTTGTCCTTATCATTTTTGAAAACCTCAAACTCAAATTTTAAAAAAGTTCCTCCACAACAATGAGAAGCTCCCTGAAAGATGTTAGATTATCAATTATTCCTACACATCAAACAAATGTAAAACCCACTGAATAGTTAAATATCTTCCACTGACAACATACCCATTCCTGTTATTAAAGATTCCAATGGATTGTAAGAGACCCGGCCCATTGACTTTTGTCCTCTGCAGTGGACATTACATTTTAATTCAGACCTTTTAAGTTTTAACTAAATTAAATCTTTCTCTCTTCGAATTAGGACATTCTGGGCTTTCTGGGTAATATGTGGCATGACAGGCTAGCATGTTTGGAACATTGTTTTGTTCTCAATCCAAAATGGCTGACATTGCAATAAGCACATTTTGTGAAAAGAGAAATTAGTCAAGTAGTGTTACTTTTTTGTTGTTTTAATCATGGTTATTATAAATGATTTTGTTTGGAACTGTGTTTTCAGTTTTAAAAGGAGTTAAATCCTTTATGCTTTGAAATAATGGTCTTTGAATAAATGTCATTTGCAATGGATGTCAGGACCATCTTTAAGTACTTGATACCTAATCTTTGTGGTAACAGGACTGAGGCAGAGAGGATTCTGTACAAGATTGAGCAAAAGTACAAAATTTTGCACCATCCAGTAGAGCTGGCTATGTGTACTGGTGGGGACTGGTGTACTGTCCACCAGATCAACCCATCTGAGGCCACAGCCAGGACATCCTAGCAATATCTGCAGTCCCAGCTGGTGGTGGGGAAAGCTGCAATTACCCTTTGTGGTATAGTGGCATTGATTCAGGCAATTCACATTGGTTGCTCAGCACTCATCTCTGATTTCCCAGTTTGTTAAAGGTGCCCAGATGCTTACAGTTCACATGTCTGGACACTTGGTTTCCCCATAGAGCCACCATAGTCCTTGGCACTCTTCAGCAACCCCCCCATTGATCTCCTGATGAATACTGATTTAAAATGGCTTTCCATTAAAACAGCTTTCCTGATAGCCAGGAGGATTAGAGAACTCTATGCTGTCATTTCACAGGGATTGCTGCAGGGTTTTGCCAGAAGGATTGGGGGTTATCCTTCAGCCTAATCTTGCATTTCTAACAAAGGCTCTATTCAGGTGCCAACTGTCCCCATCTGTCAAACTATGGTCGCTTCCCACTAGTGGCTTAGATCAGGAGATAGCTCTGCACCAGGCTGCTCTGTGCCCTGGGAGGTTCTTGAGAGAATATATCAGGTGCACACAGATTTTTAGCAAGACAAACCAGCTTTTTCTCTGGTTTAACCCTGGGGTCTTGGACAGACCCTTGTCAGAGTCCGTGTTGTCCCATTGGGCTTTAAAGGCTGTTCAGCAGGAGTATGCAGAGTATGGTGCCACTCAACCCGAGGTGTGGTCACTTCATGGGCCTTGTGGAGGGCCATTTGTATAGTTGCGATATGGTCACGTGAGTCCAAGTTTTCCAGATTCTACCATCTAAATGTGGAAGGGTGTCCCTCCTTCAGAGAGCAGGTGCTGGGTGCATCTCTGTGCTAGCTAATTGGGCATTGTTTCCATGGCTGATCTAGCATCTTGTGGACCAATCAGAGTAGTTACTCTATTATGGCTTTCCCGCTGCATCTTGCAGGGTCTTCTAGGTGCCAGCCTTGTATTTTGCAGACTGATAGCCCTTTGCCTCTCAGGCTTGGTATTCATGTCCTGTAGGGTCCTGACCTGGTTGTCATGTAAATATGTAGATAAGTAGGTCATGAACTTAATTAGGTTGTGGTGGTTGGAATATTGGGCTACACCGTCTGCTCTTGGAGTGTCTGATAAAATTACCATATACACATGGAATGTGTAATGGAGTGAAGAGATAAAGAACATATGGTTATGTTATAACCTTGGTTCTTTGAATGAGAGACTAATTTTCTTGCTTTAAGGACACTCAGAGACACATTCCCATTAAACCAGTTCAATGAATGAGGCATGGCTGGATTGTCTTAAAGAAGTATCCACATGTATTGCAGGGGTCCAGAAAAATATATAACACATTCTGAAGTCCTATGGGGTGTTTTTTTAAATTTTATTTTGTATTGTTGCTTAATGACCATAATTACTTCAATCGTTCAGTTCAGCTGTTTGATTTGTGTGAACATTGTCCTTTTGTCCTCTACAGTGGACATGCTGAAAAACTTATTTAAATATAACTTTTTAAAAAGTCTAAATTGTGAGATGTTGGAAATTAGAAAGAAAAATAAATTTGATGACAATTACTTTTCTCAAGTCCAAGGAGGATATGCCATCAGCTGACAGTGTTGTCATTGTTGTATTTATGCAGCTAAAGTACAATTGTCACTAAAAGTCCCCTTTTTCTTATTCCAGTGTTGATCCTCGCTGTCCAAATCTTGCTTATCAAATCAGGTTCTTTGGGAATCTGTTCTGTGCAGCAGCAGAGAGAGAACAGCAGACAGGAGAGAAGATCCTGGAGCTGTTATCATCACTGTGCACATATCAAACATTCCCTTTTAATGTCACTTACATGAATGAAAACAATAAGAAACATCAGTGTGATTTCCTGTTGGATCTGTGCTCCCGTGTGAAGGACTATGAGACTAAATCAGGTCTGAGAGTCCTTCCATCACTACAGTCAGTTCTTTCAGCTCCTGCAGTCTGGTTCATAGACCTCTCAAAGAGAAAGACCTCCATCCTCCTGGAAGTGCTGAAACTCCAACCAGAGAAGAAACAAGTGGAGCTGAGAGGCTGCTCACAGGAAGAGAGTGAAGTGAGGAGTTTCCTGCAGTGTCTGCCTTATATCTCACAGCTCAGGTACGTGAATGTTTTCTACTTAAGGAAAGACAGTCTCTAGCTTGAAGTATCTATTGTTAACATTTGATAATATTTCTGTCTTCTGTAACCATCTAAATAAAGAAATAATGTAAATAATAAGAACAGTGGAGCGCATATGCATCAACTCACCTATGTTAATACGGTACATTACATTTGAATAATAAGTTTCAATAAATCTATACTTTGAGTGCAGTGATTTTACTGAGCATAATCATGATTGTAGCAGCTCTGTAGTGAGCAGCAGATGAAGATCTCAGACAGCAGAGTCTTCATCACTTTGTGTGTCCACCTGCAGATGGAGAAGATCTGCAAACATCGACAAGATGGAGTTCATCAGCTGTGTGAAGATCTATTTTATACAGCTGATATCAAACATCACTATATATTTTCTTCTTGTTGTTCCAGTTTGTTTCCCTGGTGGTCACATGAGGGGTCTAGGTTCATTGTGAATCTGTTCTGTGCAGCAGCAGAGAGAGAACAGCAGACAGGAGAGAAGATCCTGAAGCTGTTATCATCACTGTGCACATATCAAACATTCCCCTTTAAAGACAGATACATGGATGAGGAAGATAAGAAGTCTCAGTGTGATTTCCTGCTGGATCTGTGCTCCCATGTGAAGGACTATGAGACTAAAACAGGTCTGAGAGTCCTTCCATCATTACAGTCAGTTCATTCAGCTCCTGCAGTCTGGTTCATAGACCTCTCAAAGAGAAAGACCTCCATCCTCCTGGAAGTGCTGAAACTCCAACCAGAGAAGAAACAAGTGAAGCTGAGAGGCTGCTCACATGAAGAGAGTGAAGTGAGGAGTTTCCTGCAGTGTCTGCCTTATATCTCACAGCTCAGGTACATGAAGTGTTCTGTATATCATTAACTCTACAAATATAGAATTGTCCTCTGAAAATAAGTTTGGGAAATATTTTCTAAATTCCAGTGGCATTATATCATTTTTAATATTTGTGTGTTATTTCTTTGTCATCAGTTTTATGTTTATATATCGTGGCTATATTTACATGAGAGCATATTACAGTTATACTGCATTTTGTTTCTGTCCCGTTTCAGAAAGAACCATTGTTTTCTGCACACGATGTTTCAGTCTAAGTTTTTCAGTTGTTTGTTTCTATGACATTTGGTATTTTCATGTAAAATCCCTTCATAAAGCTGAAACATGCCAACAGGATATAAAGTAGGAAGGTAATACTAGTCTGAAAATACTCTTATCTTAAGTTTGATGATCCAGTTAAATAGGTTGACCAGACCTATCTGAATGAGGGTCACTGTGTGACTGAAGGTACATCTGCATATGGTGTGTGGTTGTGTTTATGCAGCTGAGATCAAATTATCACTGAATGTTTCCTCTTTATGGTTTCAGTGTTGATCATCAGAGGTCAGATGGACAAACAAAAGATGATAAAGCAGTCAGGTTCTTTGGGAATCTGTTCTGTGCAGCAGCAGAGAGAACAGCAGACAGGAGAGAAGATCCTGAAGACGTTATCATCACTGTGCAGATACAAAACTTTTCCTCTTAAAGACAGATGGTGTGACTTCCTGATGGACCTTTACTCCACTGACAGTAAAACAGGTCTGAGTGTCCTTCCATCATTACAGTCAGTTCTTTCAGCTCCTGCAGTCTGGTCCATAAACCTCTTAGAGAGAAGACCTCCATCCTCCTGGAAGTGCTGAAACTCCAACCAGAGAAGAAACAAGTGGAGCTGAGAGGCTGCTCACAGGAAGAGAGTGAAGTGAGGAGTTTCCTGCAGTGTCTGCCTTATATCTCACAGCTCAGGTAAACACATGTTCTTCACAGGAGTGAAATATCTGTACAAAATATGTACTGTAAGAAGAAGTGGTGCAGCAGCATAAATTCTGAAGTCATCATGATGTGCTCTGTCTTTGTCAACAGTGTCATATTTGTGACATTATCTGCATTGTATTTTATGTTGTCAGACTCCTGTTTTATTATATGTCATATTTTGTTTAACATGGAGCTTCATCATGTACAGGAAGGACATGGACCAGATGGAGTCCATCAGTAGTGTGTGGTTGTGTTCATGCAGCTGAGATCAAACCATCACTAAATGTTTCCTTCTTATTGTTACAGTGTTGATCCTTGGTGGAGTAACTATGATCAGCAGACCAGATTCTTTGGGAATCTGTTCTGTGCAGCAGCAGAGAGAACAGCAGACAGGAGAGAAGATCCTGGAGCTGTTATCATCACTGTGCACATATCAAACATTCCCTTCTCGTCAAAAATACATGGATCAATATTACCTGTCTAATTTCCTGCTGGATCTGTGCTTGCATGTGAAATATTATCAGACTAAAACAGGTCTGAGTGTCCTTTCATCATTACAGTCAGTTTTCCAGTTAGCTCCTGCAGTCTGGTTCATAAACCTCTTAGAGAGAAAGACCTCCATCCTCCTGGAAGTGCTGAAACTCCAAACAGAGAAGAAACAAGTGGAGCTGACAGGCTGCTCACAGGAAAAGAGTGAAGTGAGGAGTTTCCTGCAGTGTCTGCCTTATATCTCACAGCTCAGGTAAACCACATGATCACAGTGAGTAAAATATCTTTGCAAATTGTGAAATGAAATGATGGAAATAGTTCAAGCTCCATAAACTCTGAAGTCATTATTTTGTCTCATGTCAAGATTCAATCAGCTGAACTAAGTTTCATGAATGAAGGATCTATTTGACTTAGCTAACACAGCATATAGGAGAGTGTTGGAGTCACATGTGTTTGATTGGAAACCTGCATCTTTGACCTGTAGCAGAATCATGAAATGATGAGAATAATAAGAACAACATAGCTCAGTGATGACAGTCAGTCCTGTTTAGACCTGCTCTGAAAACAACAACCTGATATCAATTTTTTAAATTGAAGTTCAAACTGGTTTTAGTTTTTGTGAATATGACAGCAGGTCCAACATGACACCAGCTATAACCATCTCTATGCTGCAGTGATACAGCAGCAAACATCCTTTTGATCCAATTGATCAACATAT
>JAMQGT020001619.1:0-14433 GCA_024447675.2 Pterophyllum scalare | reverse complement strand
TGTTGTGCCCATCCCTACTTGGTTCAGTTACGTATTGCTAGCAGCGTGGGATCATCCTAATGGAGATCCTTTGAATGTCCTTCAAGAAGCCTGAAGAACTATTCCTGAAGGCCGCTTAAAGAAATTACAAGAAAACTGCCTCAGAGAGTTCAGGCTGTGTTGAAGAATAAAGTCGATCATTCCAAATATTGACTTTCAAGCTCAGTGTATTTGTGCAAACTCTGTTTTTTTTTAACCTTTTATACTGCTTTTCCATGTATGTTTGTACATATTTCAATAAATTGCCATCCCTATTTCTAAGCAAAATATGAAGAAATGATTGGTGGCTTAAGACTTGTGCACAGCCCTGCACTTGTACACTATTTCACCATGTAATTTTCTTAGCAAGACATTGGCGTGCAGTTTGTTCAGCTAACTCGGTCAGTCCTTCAGTTTGTTCAGTTTGTTTTTGTTTTTTCTTATTGAGAAAGTTTTCTTCCACGATGCAGTTTGTTGTTCATCAAGAAGCTAAAACTTGAACTTTTCAGACATTTCCAATCTGGTTCTTGGATTTCCAGTGTAGGCCTCATATGTTTGGAAAATACTGCGTTTAGCTGTGATTCTGCCCAGGGTGCCCAGCTGTGCATTAAGGCAGCAGCAAGGACAACAAGCTTTGGGGAGTTAGAGCAGTTAGTCTGATCAACAGAGTAGAGATGCAGCGGGACAGGAGGAAGCAGATGTTTGCGGCCTGGCTGCATCTGCTGCGCTCACTCCAGCCAGATAGGATAGTTCTGGATGAGAGGGGGGAGAAGGGTGCGATAGCAGCAAGCAGAGAGAGAGAGAGGGGGAAACAGAGGTGGGGGAGAGAGGGCTAAATGGCAGCAACATATGAAAAGGATGAAGAAGTGAAAGATGAAAGATTTGTGATAAAGGGGGGAAAAAAAGTCTGGTAGCAAAGCTTTCTCTGGAGGAGAGGAAGAGAATGAAATGGACCGTTCAGGTGGGAAAGGTGTTTGAAGATGGATCACCAGACAGATAGCCATTTTGTCATGTGGAGGATAGATGTGTGAAGCAGAGGGAGAGGGAGGAAGGCAACTGAGAGGGGGGAGAAACAGGCAGCAAAATGCAAGAAATAAAAACATTCCTGCATTGCATTTGCAATGAATGAAATGGCGCACAGCAGTAATACAGAATCAGGAGCTTCTTGATGTATGGAAAGGTAGAAACAGGTAAAAGATGGATGAAAGAATAGACTGACAGATGTGTAGACAGCTGTGGATTGTCAAAGCCGAGCCGCTCCTATTCAGATAGCGTCTTCAAAAGGAATAACAGAAAACTGATGAAACTAAGCTGCAGCGTTGAAAATAGGAGGCCTTCTTGTAGCAGGATGCCGGCAGAGGGAGAAGATTGATGCATAAGTGAAAAGATAAGTCCAAGCTTGCTGCAGACTGTCTGGCTGATATGTCACAGTAGTTTAGCTTCATATTCCCCATAGAAATGCCAGAAGAATTTTTTTTTTCTTTTTTGTAGAAAAGATGGCATCTATCAAACTTTAAATTCACTCACTGCTGTAAATAATGAACAATGGCATAATTCATCGTCATGGGACGATAGAATGACAGCCTAACAGAGTTCTGAATCCATGGATGGAGCTTTTTGCACGCTCTGTTCTCGGTGAGCTAATCTCAGAGCAGAAACTAGCCTGTTACCACTCGACAAAAGGGAGCGATCTGGAAGGGGGAGGGAGGGGGCTGAAGTGTGTTTTTGTTTCGTTTTTTTTTAACAATAGAAAATGATGGAAAATGAAAATTTTATGCACTCCCCTGTCAATTCCAGACTTTTACATTTGAGCACATGATACAAAAATAATCTGGTCCTTAGCAGTTATTAAAACGAGATAAATACAACCTGAGATGAACTACAAAACATGACATATTGCACCATGTCACTATTTATTGAATAAAAGCTAAGCCAAAAAGCAGAAGTAGTGTGTGAACATCTAAGTACTGCCCCCATGATTCAGTAGCTTTAGCTTTAGCAGCAAGAACTTGAATCACTTTCTCTGTATGACTTTATCAGCCTCTCACATTGTTGTGGAGGAGTTTTGGCCCGCTCTTCTTTACAGCATTGCGTCGGTTCATCGAGGTTTGCAGGTATTAATTTATGCATGTCTTTTTCAGCCATTCTGTTGTAGATTTGCTGCTGTGCTTGGGATCGTTGTCCCGTTGCACAGCCCAGTTTCAGTCAAGCTCTAGCTGTCCGACAGATGGCCTCACTTTTGACTCTAGAATACTTTGGTGTACGGAGGAGTTTGTGGTCGACTCAGTGACTGCAAAGTGTCCAAAGCCTCTCTCAGATCTTCTTGCTTGGCGTTGTTTTAACACACCTGGATGCTTCAGACCAGCAAACTGCCAAAACTTTTTTTTTTTTATAGAGGTGCTCACATTTGCTGTACATTTGATTAGCAGCACCCGGCTGCTACTTACCATCTTAATTGAGCAGTAAGGGTGTACTTAGTTATTTCACTCACTGCTTCTGCATTTTGGCTTAATTTGTCAACTAAATAATGACATGATATAATATGTCATGTGCAGTTGTTCATCTGAGGTTGTATTTACCTTATTTTAATTAAAAGATAATTTTCTTTATGTCCTGATATGTAAAACCTTAAAATTTAAAGAGGGTGTGCTTCTTTTTTTAATTTTTTTTTTTTTTACCATGACTTTATCCAAGTAGTTGACTATCCAGATATTTGTTCACTAGGTAGGTATTCAATTTTCAAATTTGGGATATGGATATTTTGTTTGTGGGTGTTTTAATATTGATGTTTATTTGCCCATCTGACAGCCCTCTCGCTCACAGCATTGATCATCCTGCTTTATTTCACCAAAATTGTTAATTTAGCCAGTTTGTTAGCCAGTTTTTGTACCCCTTCAGCAGGTTCAGGTTGAGGTTACTTTATTTGTACCTGTAGGTAGGTTTGGACTGCAGTGGGTGAGTCATCTGTCTTCTCATGGACGTTTCCAAAACAAACACAGACAACAGACAAGGCTAATACAACATAATAAAGAGATAAATAAATGATGCATCATGTAGGATATCAAAACTCTGATTTGTTCATCTGGGTGATTGCTGCTGGAACAAAGCTGTTTTTGTACGGTGGTGTTCTGCACTTTGGGGCTATGAGAATTTGTCCAGATGGAAGAAACAGAAACTCGCTGTGCAAGCTGTCAAGTAAAATCAAAGCAGCCAATCTCTGTAACTGTCTGGCATATTGGGATGTTGGGTTCAGCTTTTAAACCATCTAGCAATCTCATTGAGTTTCACTTCTTTACAGATAAATATCCAAACCATGACACCAAAGAAAAAGATAAAACAGACTCAGTAATAGCATGGTAACATATCATCGTCATGGTTTTGTCAATGTGGAAATAAAGTTTCCTCAAACAGGACAGTCGCTGGTGCTGTTTTTTTTTGCAAACAGCTTCATAGATTACCTCAACGTTCAGTTTTGAATCTGTAATTTTTTTCAAATTATTTGCCAGGCTGAACACGTTACACCTTCTTGGATGTGACTTTTTGCGAATGAGTGCATGCGGTCATATCTTTTGTGTTAGATCAGTTTAATTGACGATAGGTTTCATCACACCATATAACAAAATTGTCAAGTACTGGGCCATGGCTGGTCTCATTGTCATGGAGCCAAATAACAATAACAAAGTCATCTGCATACTTTAAAATGGTTTTTATACCTGCTCTGCCACACACTTGCTTACAGGATAAATAACAAGATCAAATTTTATCAGACAGAATTCCGTTTATCTGGAATCTGAGACTCCCATTAGTTAAAAAAAAATTAAAATTAAAAAATCAAGAATCCCGGTTATAAGATTGTTATTCAGGTCAAACTGTTTCTAAAAGTCTCCTGATTGAAATATGAAGCTGAATTGTATTGAAGCCCCGAAGAAAAATAAGCAAACAGTAGTTGAGCATAAGAACCCTTTCCCTCAAAGTGTTGAACATTAGGTACATCCTGTGGCTCTAACAACTGAGTTTTTTTCTTTTTCCTGTTTTCAAAATAAAAGCGTAGCAAAAATCCTACTTCTACATGCTGACATAGCAGCAGCTCTCTCTCACCAGCACTCATCGGGTAAATGACGCGCAGTGTGAGAGGAAAAAAAAGATCATCCGTCGTTTCTTGTCTCCGAGTGATCATTTTACATGTACATGTAGCTGAAATCACAGCGTGGGTATTCTCTGTCATTTGTGCATGGAGATTTTGTTGTCGTTATAAAAGTAGACACGAGTAGCTATTGACAAGCCCCCCCACCACCTCTGCTCAGCGGGCAACACTTATTCACTGCTGAATATTGGTACAGCTACAAAGCCCCGAAAAATGGGACAACCCTAAATCATCCCAAGCTAATCCCTGTCAGCTCCATAGTGGAAGTCCAAAAAAAAAATATCGGCATATCTACTGCGGTGTTACAATGAGGGACGTGGTGAAGCCTGATGGTTTGTTGTAATGCTCCCAGTGCTTATTTTAGATTACTGGATCTGAGTTTGGATAGATGTATATAATATTTTTTTTAAAATAAACCAAGCAACTGCAGCTAAGACACATATTAGTTTATGCAAACATATCGTTTAGGTTTAATGTCCCCTTAACAGGACAACACCCATTGAAAACAACACCAAGACTCTGTTAAAACTAGTGGAATTATACTTACTGTTTGATTTACAGTCCTCTGTGGTGATGCACAGAGGGAAAACTACAAAAAAATGTCTTTATCCCAAACATTATGGAGGGCACTGTAGCTACAGACATAATGCAGACACATAATTCCCACCTAAGCTCCACTGCACCTCGTCACATTTTTTTTTATTGATACACTGTACTTCAGCCAAGCGTAACAGTTTTATTGCAGTGTCATGCAGTATTTTAAGTTTCCAGTTGTGATATAAAGTCCATCCAGCACTTTTACCTTTCTGTTTTTTTTTTAAAGATATATTTTTGACTTTTTAGGCCTTTATTTTGAGAGGACTGTGTAAAGCGGACAGGGTGGATGAGGGTGACTGCAGCTGGGGTGGTGTCAAAATGGGCTGCTTCACCATGCATGGGGTACATGCTGTACTGCATATTAGCTACAGGGGCACCGTACGGTGTGAGGCAGGGTACACACTGGACAAGTCACCTGACCATCACAGGTGAAATGAAGTGAAATGGCAAATAAAAATAGTTTTTTTTTTGTTTTTTTTTAAAATGGATGTATCCATGGTTGCATTACTCATTGGTTAGTGAAGATGCCTTTTTTGAAGCCTTCATGTGAACATTTTTGCCGTCACTATCTTTAGCTTTTTAAAACCACACATCATGAGAGCGGCACGGATCTGACTGTGAAACTAAGGGACTCTGCTGAGACCCTGCTGTGTTGTCCTTATGGACATCAATGGGGACTCTAATGTGCAACATGAGCTTTAGATTGTATTAAATAAAAGTCAGACAGACGATTGAGACCATAAACTCATCAGGTCCTGGTTACTAATGGGAGACTGTACATCTTATTAACAGCCACAGGAGGTGCCCCCTGTTGGCCCTTAGATAGAGTGCAAGTTTAATGCACTTCTACATTAGCTTCACATTTGAGACCCAGAAACCACATCCATGTTATTATACACAGTCTATGATGGAACTGCATCTTAAGGTTGTAATCCTGACCCTTGTCATTTTTCCATTTCATCCTGCTCCCCTTAGCCTCAGGCCTCTAGACTATGTCTTTTCAGTTGAAGCCTAAAGCCCACCCGTAAAGCTTGAGGTGTGAACAGGTAGCAGACATAAAGATCAGGGTAGGATGCAGAAGCAGGAGAAGGGGGATGGGCAGAGGAGAAGCAGATAAATGACTCCTTCATGGTAATGTGTGGCTGCTTTATGGGGCGTCCTGGCTGTGAGTGATAGCCTTGCTCTCGTTATCTGTCGATTGGGGTAATTGCTGTTTGTCGGAGTCTGGCTGACGGATGGTGATGCAATCTGCCCAGAGCTGGAATGGGTGGGGGGTTACACTGTCATCAGCCTCCGCAAGTGTTTTTATTAGGAAGCACATTGTGTGACACTATGTGTTTGACTTAAGTGTCTTTAAATGCGTATATTCCCCAGTATGCACGTGAGTGAATGCGTACCTTTTCGTCCACTGTGGATGTATGCAGTCATCATACAAGCCATTTGTCTTTTAATGCCCACTCCCATGTATGTGGTATAAGTGAGCTACAGTCTGTGTGTACGTTTGTGAGAAGAAGTTTATCTGAATATGTGCAAAAGTCAACAGTGTTTGCATAAATGTTTTAGATGCAATCCCCATAATTCATTGAAGCCTAATGGGCTGCGATTGCTCAATCTCTGTGCTGCAGACCCCTGGTGCCGAGGAATGTGATTGTGCATATCAATTCAGGGTCCCCAGTCAGCCACATGTTTCAGCTCCAGTGTTTTGTTTTGTTTTTTAAAAAAAGGGACTGAATGCTCCGGTCCCCAAGTGACCACAAATTGCAGCTGTCCATTACTGGTCACACGCCAATTAATGGGGGAAAAACTAGGAATATGACAAATAAATTAGCCGGCAGATTATTTCTCTGAGTGCTAATTCAAATAGAGCTTTGTGATTTGAATAGCTTTCACTTTTGCCAGCTTTCTGTAGCGTTTGTTGTCCAAGTCGGAGGGCAACTCAGCCTCCTGTCTGCCCGCCTGACTGACTGATTGGCTAACCGATTGATGGACCGGCCTGCTGTCTGACTGAGTGACGGTGCATTTTGTAGAATGGAGTAAGAATGATTCATCGCGGCTCTCTGGACTACTTGATAATCATTCCATCTGGGGCATGGGACAGGCTCTCTTGTCGTTGGCACATCGCTCATCCTTACTTCTCTTCATACAACTCTTCCGTGCATCATCTCTCCATCCTTCTACCTATCCCAAGGGCCTTGGAGATGACCCTCCACCTTGGAGAGGAGCTGTAATGCCGGACGCTTGTGACATGGCAGGACCCGATGCTTTCTCTGCCCCCCCACCCCCCACTCCACTGCTGCAGCCTGCCACTGCCACTCGCCTCGCGTTTGATTTAATACCAGCCTAAGTGTGAATAAATTCCTGTCACAGCCCATTAAGGAGGCCTTGGAGAGATCTGGCCTGTTATTAATTCTCCAAAGCTCCTCTCTTCCTCTCCCCTCTTTCAGTTACTATCTCTCCCACTCTTCTGCTGCTGCTGCTGCTTCTGTCTCCCATGCCCCCTCACCCTCCTTCTCTTCCTCCTCCCTCATTGCACACTGTTTTGCTTTTTTAATACCCCGTTAATTACCGTGTCTGTCCTCTTTATTCAAATAAGAAAAGGAGAAATTAAAAGCAAGGGAATGTTTGTAATTTCAAATAGAACAGGCATTAACTGTCTGGCTTTGCTCTTGTCTCCTCTCTAGACACTGTCTGAGCTCGCTGTCGGCTCGGTGTATATAATGAATTCTAGTGTTACTGGCGCTTAGATTTATCTAAGAGCAGGCACGTATTCTGCAGAGGCCTGATGATAAACAAATGCAAACTCCTAACAGTAATAAGACCAGGAGAGCGGGGTGCTGCTTGGCTGGCGGATGTTCTCGCTGTGCTTTTTTCCATTTCCTTTGCTTTTCTCTTCGATTCCCTGTCTCTGTCTTTTTTGTCTACCTTTCCACTCAGGCAGACGGTACCCCCCCACCACCCACCACCCACACACACTCCACTTTCTCCCCCTTCTTTCTCATGCCTTTCTCTCTCTCTCTCTTCAATCCCTCCATCCCTCTGTCCCTCTTTTCCCATCCTCTCCAGCTATGTTCAGGGTCCAGAATTAGTAAGCTGTGCACAGCGGGTGTCCGTACCTCTGTCTTATTAGCAGCCTCATATGTGGCCCATTAGAGGCTCTTTATATGCTGAGGGCTTTTTAATTGTTTTGCTGGGGTCAGAGGCAGTGTAGCCGCAAAGCTCTTGCGGGGGAGGTATCAGAGCATTTTTTTTGAGGGGGGGGAATGTGTGTTTTCTAGCATTTTGTTGCATTTAATGTCAAGTGTAACCCCAATTATTTCTGTTTTGTATTACACTGTTTAGGGGCTATGTAAGCAATTAGAGGAGCAGAGTTTTTAAGCTATTGTTTGACTGTGCTCATGTGTTTAGAACTGCTGTTTACTCAGAAGAAAGCCACAAGAGTTGGAAAGCTTTTTTCTTTTTTTTTTTTGTCCAGCTTATATTGTGCACATAATTTACTTGTTGCACTGTGCGCAGGTTACTCGCTTTGGCATAAATAAAACGCATATTAAGGCTTTTATATTTTTCTGATGCTTTTTGAAGCTACGTTTAGAGAGAACAGGAAAATGTAGGACTCACATCGGAGGTTAATTCATGTGAAAGACCAAAGGTTGCAGTAAGGAGAGATGTTTTTAATTTAGTTTTGTAGGAGTCTAGTGGTGGGGCACTTTTAGGTCATCAGGCTTTCACTGGAAGTGTAAGGAAAGGTTTCACCTTATTTATGAGGTAAGTAAAACAAAGGCACTCTGAATATTTCTGTAGAACTGTTTGTTGTTGTAGACACTATTTATGTTAAAAGTGCACATCCCTTAAGGGACTCGGGCTTTGTCACGCAAGTAATTTGTATTGTGGTGTGATTCCCAGTGTAGACAGAGATTATAAATATATGCACAAGAATAACGGTACATACGCCAGACTTGCAAATGTGCTGTATGCAGAGGAGTGTGAAGCAGCTGCTGAAGGCAAGGGACGAGAGATGGTTGAGGATAGACGGAGGTTAGCATCCTGATGGCCAAATGAAAGAAGTTCTTTCTTAGCTTCTCGTTCAAATGAAAAAACAAATACAGTAACATTACAGGACAGTGCACGTTTAAAAATAGATTCTTTAACAAAGATTACATCTGCTTTGTATCATTTTCTTTCAGTCAATGTTCAGATGCATGTGGGAGAAGGTCAAATTATTCTAACCCGCTACTGGACTCCATAACATCTGAATCCAGCCTACAGTCCTTCTTTATTGTCTCAGATTTTTTCATATTTCATATTAGTGGAGTCTGCATGGAAAATAGTGTCTGAAACATGATGTTTATTAATGAGATGGTAGGCGTTGTAGATTTGGTGTAGTAAATGTAGATGTGGTGGGATTGTGGCGTGTTATGGCTGTCTCAAACAGCCATATTTTTCTTTTTCTACCGCAGTCTGGAGGATGCCTTTGCATCAATCACATCCCGGGATGTGCCACCTCTCGCGGTGCAGCGTTAGGCCAAGTTCCATGCTCACAATCGTGTATTCCAGCCAAAAGGCATCCTGTATAGTTTTCAGTGGAAGCAAACATGGTGTATGTGCTTGAGTTTTAGCAGACATTTTATGAAAACTTATGACTTACTGATCTAATAAAAAGCACAGCCACATCTCTGTAACTGCCCCATTCTCCACTTTTCAACTTTCCGTCCTCTTCTATTGAGGAAACAGGCATGGTTGTTTTAGTGCTCGGGTTTAATCCGTGCATCTTTTGTTTCCTCCATTCGTTTCTCTCTTTGCTTTTGGTTGCAGTTCTCTCACACCCAGCTTTGGCCTGTAAATGTAAATATTTAATCTGTAATAAAAAAATTTAATTTTCACCGAAGTACTTCAGTAACTGACACAAAACAAAAATTCTGCATCTCGGTCTGTGCCAGGGGTCGGCAACGTTTAATATCAATGGAGATATTTTTCAGAGCAATTTTTGGACCCCCAAGAAATCTGTATGGAGCCTCAAAATGAAGGTGACACAGCACACAAGTATACATTAGCCCATCAACATAACTAATAGGGATAAATAATTAAAATCCTTATCCACTACGCTGCATTGGGTCATTTATGATGATACATGTTTTTAAGAAAAATTGTGACGTAGAGGAAAAAATGATCTGTTAGCATGTTTTAATGAGCGGTTTGAAAGTGAGAGGAGAGACAGATCTCTTGGGAGTTGTGTCTGGAAGGACATCTGGCGTGAAAACCTGCCAAATCAAACATGTGAAGCTGCCTGCTGTGGACGACCCCTTGCGAATAAGGGAGCAGCCGAAAGTAGATTTAGGTGCACTTTGGAAGAGAGTTGATAGATTTGTGGTTAAATTATCGGAACAGTTGATGTGCTTCTTTGAATTTACTCCAGGAGCTCTCATTTGGGATGCAACAGGTCTATGGCACGACTCAAACGAATGAAGAACAAGGTGCTGGAAAGCCAAGTGTAATGTGCCCCCCATCAGTGGGTGTGTGTTCTTGTGGGGTTAAGAAGTGTGCCGCAGGATTGGCTGGGCAGTTGTTTCGCGATCTGCTGTACAGGGTGAGTTATAAGCAGCGGTGCATGTGCTCAGTTCAGAGCATATGGGTTTCCAGTTCAGCATTCAGCACTCAGCAGAATATGGCAGGTAATATCAGAACCGCGAAATCGAGGAGTAGACAACAAACAACAGCAGCCTCTCTGGTGTGCTGTGTAAGGGATGCGAACGGTTTGATAAGGTGCATTTGTTTCCAGATTTAGCTGTAGTCAGGGTTTGTTGTCAGGAGCTGATTGAGGATCTGTGCTGTGACTGCCAAAGGGCATGTTACATCACCCGAAAGCCTGCTATGCTTTGTTTTGCTTCAAACCCTGTCATCACTTTCCATTCCACTTTTTATTTAGTAAAGGGAAAGCTTGCTTGCTCAGGTGCTGGTAGAAATGTTTACATTTGAACTTCAGAAAGTGCTTTGTGCAGATGTGACGAGTCTATTAGAGTTTTGATTAGGGTCAGGCACAAGTAACAGGCTTGCACTCCCTTTAAACTTGTCCCTGCACTCAACAAAAAACGTCTCCTGTGAGTGGATTGGAGGCTTTAAATTGAAATGACCTCTCTTTTATCTTTCTCTTTTTCTCCCCCTCCCCCCTACTGCTGCCTTCACTCTTAAAACAGTGGAGTTAATTAGAACTTGTATTACTTTTTGGAGACATGCCACAGGATAGCTGATTTTAAGTGTATGTAAGTGATTCTGCCAATTTAACACATCACTGAGTCACGAGATGCTTTTGGCGTATGAAGAACTGTTGTTGGCACCTGAAGAACATTTAAAGAAAAGATTTTTCCCGTCTTATTGGAGCCCTTCACCGCCCATTAAAACGCCTTGAAGTATCATGTTTACTTAGAGTGTGAGAGGAGGTGTTCGGCTTGGCCTCAGATGATATAAGCTCCTGACAGACATCTGAGAGAGATGAAAGAAACGGGTCCTGTCTCTGAGATTGAGGCGGTGGGGTATCACACTTCAAATACCGCCTTCAAGCTCTCAGTTCTCACGTGTTCACACAAACTCACTAAGTGCACCTAACATGAGCAATTTAGATGTTTGAGAGGTACAAACAAGCATTGATAGATAAATAAACAGAACACTCACGCATCATCTGCTACAAGCCAACGCTCCAGCCAGCCTTCAGGTATCAGCTGTCCGCAGCTGCTTCCGCACTCAGCTCTACTTTCCTTTTTAGACCACGTCATGAGCTAGCTAGTTAGCAGCACAGCTTCAGCCGACTGACGATGTTTAAATCTGTGCCTGTAGGCGGAGCCTGACTGACTAAATCCATCACCTAATATTACTCAGGCAAAACAAGTCAGTCGTTTTGGTTGCTGTTATTTGTGGTGAAAAATGTGAATATGGGCTCTTTGCGAGCCTCAGTTAGCGCATTAAATGTTCAAGTTCATGACCGTCCAATCAGAAAAAGAAGGGTTTCCAGGAGAAAACGTCTTCTCTCTAAAATGAACAAGGCGGCACAGTTTGGCTTTGCAAAGTTGCATCTGAACAAACTACAAGACTTGTGGAAAAACAGCTTCTGCACAGATAAGACCAAGTTGGAAATGTTTGGCCATAATGCACAGCGCCACGCTTGGAGAAAACCAAACACACAAACACCTCATACCAACTGCCGGCATGGTGGTGGAGGGATGATGATTTGGGATTGTTTTGCGGCCGCAGGATCTGGGCACCTTGCAGTCATTGAGTCGACCACGGACTCCTCTGTATACTAAAGTGTTCTAGAGTTGGATGTGAGGCCATCTGTCTGACAGCTAAAGCCTTAAAAAACAGTGGGACAAACTTCCTGAATGATGTGAGAGACGGATAGTCATATGGAAAATGAGTACTTCAAGTTCTTGCTGCTAAACGCGGTTCTAAAGCTATTGAATCATACTTAGTTTGTCACATTCTTTCACTTCCTTTTAAACATGATGATATTTGTGTCTCCATCTTACTTAAACTCTGTTTTATCCAGCTTATGGTCTAGTCTAGACCTGTTATTTTTATTACTAAGTTCCCTAACTGCCGTGCCTTTTGTGTGTGTGTGTAACCATAAAGATTTTCTAACTGGGAAAGTGTAGTGTGGGCATTTTATGGTCATTGTATAACTCAGTTTATTGCTTAACTACATTTACAGTATTCTACCTCTGTGCAGTTACCAGCACTCCTTAATATCTAAATTATCAAGATAACTGAAAAGGGAAAAAAGAGAAAGTTTGTGTTTAAATGGAAACAAGCGTATAAAAAGCCAGGTAATTGAGTTTCTCTTCTGCATGCTGCAGAATGTTTCATGAACGTGCCAAAAGCTTCTCTCTGCTCTGCTAAAAACACGCACCTTGTCTGTTTTTGATGTGAGCCATGACAAGCTGCAGAACACAGCTGGAGAACGGAGGAGGAGGTCAAACACAAGAGCGGTCTAAAGAATATGTTCAGCTCTCTAAATAAAAACCCCTCACAGACCAAACAAAACACAGAATGTAATGCATTCATCCCGCTGTGTCTCTGCCACTATATGGATAAAAATGAAAGGGAATTTAACACGACAGTTATGTTTTAAAAATCATTTAACATCGTCCATCATAGTCGTGCATTTACCAGATCATACCTATACAGTCAATATATTTTGAAACCCATAAGGGTGAAATTTAAATTTCTCCAATCTGCTGCCGTTACAAGCTAATTCAGGAGTACTAGATGATCTACTGTGCATGTGCCTGTGTTTGCAAAAAAAAAAGATAATTAAAATGCGACTTATTTGGTGAAATAGATATTTCCTTAGTTTAACACGACACTAAGCCCTCACTCAGTAGGCATATTTTTTACTCTATATTTTGCTGTGAAGTGAAATTTTGCCAAAGGTTAAGTTGCTTGAACGGTTGCCCATCAGGAGCTTTAAAGCAACAGCACTTCACCCTCCTCAGCCCTCATTCATTATTTTGGGAACCAAATCAGAGAGGAAAGCCCGATCGATGGGGCTACCTGGCAGAGGCTCAAATGCTTAGGAGAGAGCGAAGAGGCGACTAGCCTCAGATACTAAATCGATTGCAACCATTCTGCATCAGTCGGCTGACACTGCAGGCTTTCCACCTCAGTGCTGAGGATGTATTGAAAGAACCCCGTTGGTAGGTGTATGCAAGGATGACAACATGGCTATTGTATTTCTGCCACTGCTGGAAGAGAAGGCTTTTATCTGCTTTCAGAATCCCTTTAAAGGCCTTCATTCCCCTGAGACAGCCCATGCCAAACACAGAACACACTTAGACCTTCCCATTGAGGAAAAAGCCATAAAGTTTATAAAGTCAATTAAGGCTTTTTTTTTTAACTGATGTCAGGCAAATTAAAGATGCTTGGCCTCGATCCCCGTGGGTATACTGTCAGATGGTAAACCAGGGCCCATTTAGCGTCACAGGGTTCCCCAGGCAGGGCACAGAGCAGTAAGCTGCTTACTTACCCCCAACTCACTTATGCTTTTTACAAGTTCCCTTAAAGTCGCTGCTTGTTTTTGTTTTATCATCAAGTGACATTTTACTTTGGTGGAATATTTTTAGTATACATGGAAGCACATCATCAAGTGCAATCTGGGAGCATTGATGTTAAATTGTTCATTCAGAATCATATACATTAATCAGCTTAGGGGAATTTACGGCAGCAGGCTTTCTAAAGCAGAGCTAATCACTGTGAAACGAGAGCTGTAATGTCTAATTTGGACAGCAAAAATCAATGAATTTCCTGCTGTGTCTGCCTCATGTATTGACTTACAGTGGATGTTCAATATTTGTGAGCTCAAGGCGATATGAGAACATCATATGCATCATATACATACATCAAGCATATAGCCTAATGGTGCAATGTGAAAGTGGTCTTTTTTTTTTGTTTCTTTTTTTTTGGGGGGGGGAGATATAATTTTTGTTTAGAAATTTCCATAGCTAACATTTCCAATTTGGCAGTACGTGATAGATTTGTGATGCTCTGTGTTCTCGTGTTTGTGTTGGCACATACCATCGAGGTTGCATCATGAATACTCTGCCTGCTCTCCAGAGTGGTCATCTGGACAGCCTCTGGCTAGGAGGCACAGATGCAAGCAATACGTAACTGAACCAAGTAGGTTACATAAG
>JAMQGT020001618.1:0-20684 GCA_024447675.2 Pterophyllum scalare | reverse complement strand
TGGCTGTATATTGAGTTATTTTGAGGGAAGAATAAATTTACACTGTTATATAAGCTGCACACAGACTACTTTTCATTGTGTCAAAGTGTCTTTTTGTCAGTGTTGTCCCATGAAAAGATACACTTAAATATATGCAGAAATGTGAGGGGTGTACTCACTTTTGTGATACACTGTAGAACATGGAAAACATCAGATGTTTAATCTGAGAAAATGTACCATTTTAAGAAAAAATATGAGCTCATTTTGAATTTAACGGCAGCAGCACATCTCAAAAAAGATGGGACAGTGCCAACAAAAGGCTGGAAAGGTAAGTGGGACTAAAAACAATTGGAGGAACATTTTGCAGTTAATCAGGTTCATTAGAAGCAGGTCAGTAAGATGACGGTATTAAAAGAGCATCTCAGTAAAGATGGGCATAGGTTCACCGGTCTGCAAAATATTGTGTCTACAAATTGTTGAACAGTTTCAGAAAAATGTTCTGAAGAAAAAAAGAAGGAGAGGGACCATCCAGCTTATCAGTTTAAAGGTTGCCTCTCTGATGGTATGGGGGGGCATCGGTGAAACTGGCAGCTGGCCCATCTGGAAAGGCTCCATCAGTGCTGAAAGGTATATCCAGGTTTCAGAGCAGCACGTACTCCAATCCGTCTTCTTTATGGAAGGACTTAATATTTCAGCAGGATGATGCTAAACTGCATCCTGCAGCTATTCCAGCAGCACGGCTTTGTAGTAGAAGAGTCCAGGTGCTGAAGTGACCTTCAGTCCAGACCTTTGACCAGCTGAGAACATTTGGAGCATCAGGAACCAAAAACAGGCCAAAGCAGACCCAGGACTGCTGAGCAGCTAGAATCCTCTACTAGACAGAACAGGACAACATTCCTCTCCCAAAGTCCAGCAGCTGCTCTCCTCAGTTCCCAGATGTTTATGGACTGTTGTTAAAGCGGAGGGGATGCTGCACAGCAGGGAACACAGACCTGTAACAGCTTCAAATTCAAAAAGAGCTCATATTTTTCTGAAAATTAAACATATTCTCATTTGATATGTTTTCTATGTTCTATTGAGAATAAAATCTGGGTTTATGAGAGTCATAAATTATCTCATTCTGTATTTATTTACATTTTACTTTTAGCACGGAAATGCTAACAAAATGCTTTTGTCAGGCTGTTCTGTCCGACTGTGGGACAAAAGACTTGAAAGTTCAGTGACACTGGGGAACGCTGCAGAAGCAACCAGTCTGCCTGTAGGAACAGGAAAGGACTGGAGCTAGCAACTTCATTTTCAAATTAAGATTGTTTTATTATTGTTATTCTTTTTTGGAAAGTTAAAATATACTTAAGTCCTGTCCCCTCCTAATATGACATCTTAGGAGACTCAGGCATTATTAAAAGGGGCTTGTGTATAGGAGTAGGCCAGCTACATTCAGTTTGTTTCATACTGCACAGCATTTGGCTGCTAACGGGCTCCTGAAGGTTAAAGCCTGACGCTTGCATCTTTTTCTAAGATACATCCCAACATTAAAATAATCACGCAGCAGTCACATGGCAACGACCTCTGTGTGTGCCAGAAAATCTGAATCTAAAGGTTACACACACAGAAGCTGCACAACAACACTGAGGAAAAAAGAAATCTGGGATACACAATGTAAACCTGACCCTCCTGATTAGAGGGGCGCTGAAACGTGCATTGATTCATAAGATAGTTCATATTGATCCTGTCCTACCAATCAGCTGATGGCTTATGGTTAGCTGCTCAACATAACCTTCTGTAACTGGCAGCGTCAGAGCTGAGTATGCATGGTGTATCAGACACGTTCAGAGGAAAGACTGCAGTCAAACATCTTCTACTGTAAAGCATTTACATGACAGATCTGTGACTAAAGGTTACATACACAGAAGCAGATGTATATATATATATATAGATAGATAGATAGATAGATAGATAGATAGATAGATAGATAGATAGATAGATAGATAGATAGATAGATAGATAGATAGATAGATAGATAGATAGATAGATAGATAGATAGATAGATAGATAGATTTATCACTGCAGATATAATTATTTATGGCCAAAAAAAAAATGATACCATGAGATGCAGTAAATATTTATTTTCTAGGCAGCAGCATTCACAAACCCCACAGGATTCAACCTCTGAACATACCAACAACATGTCACCTGCTCTCTCTGACCAAGATGTTAAAAAGCCCGGCCCCGTCCGGGTGAGGATCGGTTTAAAGTGCTGACAGAATTATTTATAACTAGCTCTCTGATTATGCAACAAAACAGCCCCATGAAGCCGACATGAAGAGACAGAGAGAAGAGGCCTTTTGCATCTGGCCATACCAAGTGCCTAGGAGACCTCGGCTTATCCCTTCCATTACGTAACATCCTTTCTCCGTCAGCACGGCATGATGCTCTCAGCACAAGTTAGGAAAATAAAATTGACAACAATCCATTAATAATCCATCATTTTGGTCCGTGGTCTGTGGATGTGAGGGAGTGTTTTGGGACAGTTCATACTCTGAACTACTATTGAAGAAGAAGAATTTTTTAAAAATCAGATGATTCAAAAATTCTCATCCTCTTATCGCCTTGGTCATAACTTCATTTTAGAACTTTGGGCTAAAAGAACTTTTCATTAAGTGTATATTTAAAGTGTGATGAACCTGATGGTGAAAGCACGAAAGCACGAAAACCTAGGAGTGTGAAAGAAACTATATCACAGAAAGAATAAACAGTTTGTGTGGAAACCTGAGCAGCGATATTTCAAACAGGATCACTAATGGGCAGTCGTGTAACTCTGAGCACCGTTAGCTGGAAGAAATGAAACCAAAGAGGCTCGATACAAAAAGTGTATTAGCACATAAAAGCAGGGACAGCGACACTCACATACTGAACTCAGGAAAAAACTATACGCATCCACACGTGGACCTTTAAACACTGAGCGCTTGAGCTTCAGTTGTGGTCCCACACTGTCCCCCAGCAAGCCAATAGCCTGCCGCTTGGGCTCGATATGCCACGCAGAGGCTGAATGCAGATTGTTTGAAAGGGAAGAAAAGCAGCTGAGTTTACCACAACAAAATAAATCAAAAGTAAAAAAGCACAGAGGAGAAGCACAGACAATGGCTGCAGCAGACAGAATTACTAAACTTTAATTTCTAAGTTTCCTGCTGAGTTCTGCTCGAAGCCAGGTTTGTTAGGCTCTTTGTTATCATGTTGTTGCTTCTGAAATCAATCGAAGGTTTACAAATTATTTAGTGATGTGTAGCTGCTTTTGGTGTCAGGCAGGTCCTGCAAACACCAAAAATCAATTTTAAGCCTTGTGGAGGTGAAAGTGCTCTTGTGCACTTTAGCAGAGACACAGAAGACACCCGACCAAAACAGCATCCACTCTGCATGGATGACTTCCTCTCACGCTTAATCTCTGGCTACAGAACAAACAAACCGGGTCTGGTCCCGATGTTCAGCCTCAGATATGAATGCTGTCTTCCGCTTCACCTACACATGACTTAATTATGGCATATGCAAATAGCACATCATTTTAGCACTTCTATGTAAACCACAGACAGCTGGTTCTTCAACATGACCTGATCCCCAAGCACTTCACATCTGATCATCACTGCAGGCCCTTTCAAAACCCTGTAATTTACCACAGCTGCAGGATATTTTTGACAGGCCTGCAACAGTACAAACAGCTGGATTACCTCCTCTGTGGGGATGACCACCGACCACTCAAGTTGATAAGCACCAATACAAGTATTTATGTAACAGTAGAGCCATCCTCTAATAATCACAAACCAGCCGGTGGTTGAGGGATCACATTTGTGTGTTTACAGTCCCTCTGATTATCAGCAGAATCTTCCAAAATGTGGACTCATGTTAGCATGTTTCATGAAAAGCAGTGAAGTGTGGCACTATGCATATGAAAAGATGAATACAGCGAATACAGCGTTCTTTAAGAAAGCAATGCAGTGGCTGCAGGAAACACTGTTCTAGAGCTCCTCTTCTTTCTGTAACCACGGTCCAAACAGTTTTAGGTAAAAAGCCACTTACAGCCCTTCATCACACCAACTGTTCAAGCTCAGCCCTCTGAGTAGCCCTACTGTTACCCAAAACCCTGAGATATTTCAAAATATAACTGCTGAGTGTTTTAATGAATAAATTAAAAACTTTACCTTTTTCCCAAAACCTTTTTCATTTTTCTCAGAGTAACTTTTTATCAACTTTTCATCTCAGAGGTTTTAACATGCAGAAAAGGGATCTTTCCAACTTTGCTCCAGTTACATGCTGTAGAACAAAGCACCTGTGTGGAAGTCTCCACTCCTGCATCCAACTACTTTCTGAGCTAACAAGATAACAAGCTCAGAAAGTAGACCTTAGCAGGCAGGTCACACAGGTCTATAGACCAGTTGGTGATCCGATGGCAAGCATCTATCCTCTTCCACTTATCCTTTTCAGGGTCACAGGGGGAGAGGCAGGGTACACCCTGGACAGGTCACCAACTTCTCACAGGACTAACAACCATTCACACTTATACAGGCACTTTAAAAACACCAATTAACCTAACCCCACTAACTGCATGCTTTGGGAGGAAACTGTAGTACCCAGAGGAAACCCACCCACATACAGGAAGAACATGCAAACTCCACACAGAAAGGCCTGGGTCATGGTGGAAGGTGGAGCCGAACCTAAGACCTTCTAGCTGTGAGACAACAGTGCTAACCATTATGCCAGGCCATAAGTCTAAAAGTCTAAGGATGGCTTTGTCCATTTTATGAAGAGCAGATTTGATAGAATAACAGAGTGCTTCTTCATGAACAGCTGTCTGCCTTCATACTCACAGACTGCTGCAGCTTCATTTGTCATGTGCAGTGTCCTCAAATTTTCCAGCCCGTCTCTTTCTAGTAGCAAAACCAGCAAAACCACATCTGGTGACATTGTCAGTATTTGATTTTAACTTGTTATTGTTTGTTGTTAATATTTTAAACTTTAGAGAGATGAACTCAGGCACTGACTTCAGAGGTGCATTATTAAACATCCTCATAAATCCTGAGAATGAAGAAAACCCTCTGAGGTCTACATTATTATGGGTGATGACCCTAACCCTCAGAATGTGTCATACCCCCCCCCCACACACACACACACACACAATTTTTGACTATCATGGGGGAAAAAAACGTATTCTGTAAAAAAGAATTTACACAGTAGTCAGCTGTTTCCATAAAACTCCTTTTTCTTCTCTCCCAAACAAAATGCCAGCAATCAGGGCTGGGAATGGGGTCATTACAGACTTTAAAACAAAAACTGCATTGGTTAGCCTGCCAGTGTGTCTGTCAATAAGTGTGTCAATAAATATTTGCATCAATAAAATCTCAATACCCAGCCAGCCTCCTCCTCAGACAGTGGATGAGGAGCCCTTGGAGCATCCACAGAGGAACGTTAGACGTGTTAGCTTCTTTCTACAGTAAACGCTCCCCCGGGACAGTCAAATCATGACATGATGGTGACGATCACAGACAGACAGACAGACAGACAGAAGCCAGGCCAAACCAGGAGGAGGGACTTAACACGTGTGCGAGTGCACATGCACAGTCATGTGATTCATTTCAGTTAGTTTTGGGGGCGGCAGCTCTCCTCACAGTCATAAAAACATGTTTTAGTGTCTTTATATTTGTGGTTGGACTTCTGTATGACAGACACTTCCCTGTCACTCCCTCTTCACACCTTCATACACTGGCTTAATATCTTTAGTCCTGATTCTGAACTGAGGAGTCTGCAGACACTTGACCCCACTTTGAGGTGAAAACAGTTCCTGCCTATGTTCCTCTTTTGATTTCTCTTGTTTTGATATGAAGCCTCTCTAGTCTATTTGCAGCAGTAGTACTTATTTATACTAATTAGCTGTTAGATGAACACATGCATCAAAAACACTACATTTTTCAGCTTCCCCTGGGCTTTTTTTTGGCATTACAGCCTAGTGCAGCCCGGTACTGTCACAGGGACGGGGTCGACTACTGCCCTCAGCCAAATATTTACTTAGTGTGGCAACCATCCCCTCTCGCCCACCTCCATCACTTCCCTAGCACCAAGCACAAACAACCAGCTACAGCACCACTTAACTGTGCTTTCCAGCCACGTGTTTCCTTCAGCAGTAACAAGCGTTGCTCTAGTCATATTTGTCATGCAGTGTACCAATAGCGGCACACACACACACACACACACACACACCTGTTTTCAGATTTATACAACACACTCTGGACGCAATCTATGTCTCCATAATAACCGGTGGATTGTATTTACATAGAAGGACAAAGGACTCGGCCTGCAGAGCCGGTAATTTTCACATTTTCACTCACTGTTTGAACACTTGTAGCAGGTTTATAACTTTTGTGGTAGTTTAGTGATAGACCCATGGGTCGTTTAATAATCACAAGGTCAGTAGTTCAATCCCTAGCTCCACCAACTCACATGTAGAGGCATCCTTGGGTGAGATATGAAGATCCAAATTGCAGCTGAAGCATCCATTGGAATGCAAGCATGTGTGTAATAGATAAAAACAAACAAAAAACTACACATTTTTCTTGATGAGTTTGCTCGCTGTTTACTGTATTACTGAGACTGAGCCATGCTGTTTGATATTAATGCACTTGCATTACAAATAATGCGTGTCTGCATTGATGCGAATGTTACAATGAGGCGAGAGCTGAGCATAACACATAGGCGAAGCTATAAATTCACTGATCGAGCAGTTCTAGACTCTCCTGTGGCCACAAAGTGTGGGTGATAACAAGCAAATAGTACATATGATCAACCTTCCTGAACAAGTTCAGCAGCTGTTACAATTTTTGGAGCTCTTGGGTATTTAATAATTAATGCCACACACGCATTTAAGAATTCAAAACCCCTTGTGCTTTAAAAGTATGCTAAAACTAAAATTAGCTTCTGTATAATCTCTAAGGTAACTTGTGCTCCTTTTAGACATGCACTCCTTTTCATTCATCTGATGACATTTGATGATAGATAATTGGGAAACTTGTTAGGAGAGACGGCATCCATCCCATTTGGGATGGAGCAGCTCTCATTTCTAGAAATCTGGGCAAATTTATATTAAAAAAAAAAACACAATGTGACTATCCAGGGTTGAGACAAGGAAGCAGAGATGCGGTCTTAAACGCCTCTCTGTATCTTATTTATTTAAAAAAATAGTTTATTATTTTAACTTTTCCAGTTGCATATAATGCCATTTTGTCTGCGTACGCCTTTCAGAAATCTGAGGAAATCCATATTTAAGTATTTTTTTAGGATTTACCGGAGAAAACCAAATACGTTATTCACCCTGCCTTTTGTTTACAACTGCTAGAGGAATCACTTAATTTCAGTTTAAAATGTTGATGTTAGTTGTAAAATGTGCCTGCAGAAATGACCAATAAGGCTGTTTTTTTTTTTCAATGTAGACAGGCTCTGTAAAATTTGCAGAGTTCCACTGATTTGTGGAAACATGGTTTAAGGGTGAAGAATGGAGAAAAGGGAGAAGCCATTAACTTGGTGCCACCATGGTGTGCGTAGATAGATATAGTGCATATATAGAACACTGGCCTTGGCGGAGGATGTACTCTCCAAGAGCTTGTAGTTTCCATATGATTTTCATTAATGTAATCATGACAGCTGGTCTCTGATTAACAGGAACAACTTGTATGCATGCATCAGGACTAACACCTGCTCATCTTTGAGCTTTAAAGTGGAAGCTGTAAGCAGTTTTTGCTGCACTATGTCTGCAGGTTAAATATGTTTCACTGTGTTTGGTGCTATAGTGACCCATATTATCTCATTTTGTATTTGTGTATCCTTTGCATCAACATAGCTGGTCTGTGGAATTACCAAATGCCAGGAGCTATGAAATAAGAGATAAATACCAAATGCATAAACTAGCAGCTCAGCACTACTTTAAATCCCCTGTGATAGTACATGAGATAACCCAATGTGGAGCCTCAGGACCAGTTTCTGGAGTGTTGACTTTTTTGTGACATCCTCCTTGGGCTGACATAAACCTTTGTGACATATTTCTGTATGTACACTTAGAGCATTCTTTGTAGCAAGTATGAAGTATGTATTAAGAAGAATGTTTAAGGGAGAAAAGCATAAAGTCAAATGTAAATAAACTTGTTTCGACATTTCCATGGGGTAAAATGATGGACAAAAACAAACTGACTTTTTAAAAGACCGATCATGAGTGGGTGCTCTATGAGGAGTTGCATCTCCGCACAATGCCTGATGTTAGAACCCAGGAATCCATTAAGAGTTTATTGGAAGATGCTCTGTGACCCCAGCCCATAAAAACATTAAATTTGGCCAATCTCCCCTTTAAGGTCATCTCCTTGGACAGCTTTGCACCACTTGAAGATTCACCCACTCATTAGTCAGATCTCAGATCAAGCATTTCTTGAAATTGGACTGAGAAACCAAAGGACACCGCACACTCAGGAGCTGGAAGCATGGTGCATTGTGGTAGCAGAATGCACTTACACAGTACTCTACCTCACTGTCCTTTTTACTTTATGGGGACCTAAATGAACATTGTGTTCTATCCATTATAACTTCAAACTAGTTACTGAGACCATAAACTCATCAGGAAAATGCTTACCTAGCTCAGCAGCTCTTTCAGTGAATCAGATCAGGAGCACACAAAGATGGGTTTTCTGCTGCTCTCAAGGCTGTGCACCATGAATTTGTCCCCTGTGGTCAGAATATCAGCACCAAGTTCTACTGTGACACTTTGAGGTATCTGAGGGAGAACACACACCACTCAAACACACCGGCCGAACTGTAGAGCATCCTACCATCACCTGAATACCCAGTTGGTTGTTTTTTTTTTTTTTAGACACACCAGTGTGGATCGCCAATACTCTTGTGGAACTGATTAGAGCGGGACTTAAAGGACAGATATGACAACAGCAGTCACACTGGAAGCTGTTCAGAGGTGCACAAGTAGATGCACTTGAAAGGAGATCGGACCAAACTGTGGTGGTTTTTGGTTTTGTGGGCAGGGTCAGGGAACTTCTTTAAAACATGCTTCAGAAAACAAGAAATAAAAATAAAATCAAAGTACATTAATATGTTTTCTTCTTATTTGAGTTTTCCATGTGTTTGTTTGTCACATCAGTTTGTGAGTGTAATAATTCAGGGAGGCTGCTGCAGTTTGTTCACCAAGTTAACTTTGTGTTTGTTCAGGCTCGACTTCACCAGTGTGAGATGACAGTGCCCATTTCCATCACATTTAGGCTTCGCTAATGTAAAGCGGTGACGCATCATCCATGTTTATATCCAGCCTGTGAGTCAGAGTAACAGCGACACACTGTCACTGTCAAAATAACAAAGAACAGCAGCTGTTTTAATGTCATTCTTTCTGACAGCTGAGCTGAAATTACATACTCCCTTCCTTTGTTCATATTAACGTTTAGGCCACAATGATTTTCATTCATTTCATTCATCCATGCAAAGTTAGGCGATCTCTGCATGTTCCATTGGAAAACATGGACTTTTCTTTGGATGGAATATACCAGTATTTGTATTAAATACACAGAATACTGAAAAATTCATTGCGGCCAAACCAAAGAAGGCCAGAGGCTTTCAAAGACTTGTAATGGAACAAGGAGACAGAAGAAAGCACCAAAAACATTAAAGATTCTGTGTGTGTGTGTGTGTGTGTTTGTGTGTGTGTACATGTTTGCTGCATTAAGCAGGAAAATTAAGGAAATTGTGGAAAATGGTTTTCAATTTCCGGAAACAGCACTTATACTGGTGGACATTTTGATTAGTGTAAAGCCCCCAGTCACAGAAAGATGAATTAGCAAAAGTGAAGACAAAAACATGTTTTTTCTGTTTTAATATTTCAGCTAGTGTTGCTTTGATAAAGTCTTCTTTCACACTAGTTACATATTAGCACAGATTTAAGGTGATATGACTTTTTTTCATTATTTCAACCAGCAGACATTCCCGCCTCTATTCACAGCTGGTTGATGTATCATCCAGAGCACGAGTTATAGATCATCTTAACCCTAAAAACATGGCCAAAAATGACCTTTTCTGACTGTTGATGTTATTTTCTGATGTATCAAGAGTCTTTGACTCCAATATATCACCAAAATGAAGTTTTGAACCTGGCTTCATCTAATTTTACTGAAGCGTATTTACATACCTAAACATTCCTGAAAACTTTGTTGTACCACTGTGTAAAATATCAGACTCTAGAGATTGTGTTGATATGATATGAGGGAGGGAGGGATGGATGATGCCCCTCTGCATTCATACAACAGAAAAAAAAAGTCCCTGGGGTATTAAACAGGACTGACAGGCAGCAGGCCCATCCAACGCTCTTGAATGACAGACCATAAGCCTGTTAAACTTTGTCTTTGAATTCATCCATGACCCTATAAGAAGATTTACTGTGGCTTTGATCTCCTGTGTTCAGATCTGTTCAGCGGCCTTTTATGCACAGCTTGTTTAAACTTTTGGGAAACCACCATTGTTTTCATTCCGGAGCCTAAAATAAAAAATGCAGGAAAGAATATCTCCAACTAAAAGTTGGCTCATTAATAAAGGATGTGAAGTTAAGGGAGGAGAAAAAGTCTGACACGACAGAACAGGGAATCGTTTTAGTATCATTCGGCCTCAACCTGACTTTGGGAATTTACTGAAACTATTTGGGGATTCAAAATCTCATGAGCCTAAAGTTTCACATTGTGTATGAGGGGAAAGCAGCTCAACTGGAAATCCACAGGATCCAAGAGACTTCAGTCATTATGATCCAAATATAACCACCAGCTACATTTGCACCAACAACCAATGATATCATGCGTTTTATGATTAGCCAATATCCATTATTACTGCTTTCATAGGAATTAAGTGGGTCAGTAGCAGACGGGTGCTGCTTACCAAATGCACTTGATTTACTGATCAGCAGCAGCTGTGAGCACCTCTATAAAAGATGCCACGATCATCCCAGGAGTGGACGTCCCAGCAAATTCATGCCAAGCTCAGGCTGTGCAATGATCAGAGAAACTGCAAAAAACTCAAGAGCTCCATCTCAGACTCTACAGGCATCAGTTAGCTTGTCAAAGGTTAAAGTACATGTCAGTACAGTTAGAAACATACTGAACAAGCTGTTTGGAAGGGTCTCTCTAAAAGAACATGGCAGCACAGCTCAGGTTTGCAAAGCTGCATCTGAACAAACCACAAGACTTCTGGAACAAACGAGACCAAAGTTTGTCCATAATGCACAGCAGCATGTTTGGAGGAAACCAAACTCAGCACATCAGCACGAACACCTCAGAGCAGCTGTCAGCACGGTGGAGGAGGGCTGAGGATTTGGGCTCCCTGTAGTCACTGCGTGGACCATGAACTCCTCTGTATACCAAAGTATTCTAGAGTGTGAGGCCGTCTGTCCCACAGCTGAAGCTTGGACCAAACTGTGTCATCAACAGGACAAAGATCCCAAGCATAGCAGCAAGAATGAAGGTGCTGCAACGGCCCAGTCAGAGTCCAGACCTGCTGCAAAGCTCAGTGAGCTGAAGCCACACTGTGAAGGAGAGTGGAGGAGGTAGAGCAGTTCATCTACCTTGGACAAGATACTGATCCCCCAAGATGCTCTTTGATGCAGCTGTTGGAATATGAATGTGAATGTTAGATAGAAAGTACTTTGAAATAGTGCTTCTATGAATGTGTGAGAATGTTAGATAGTAAGCAGTTACTTGCAGAAGGAAGTGCTTGTGTGAATGGGTGAATGCAAACATGTTGTATAAGCGCTTTGAGTGCTTAGCTAGAGTAGAAAAGTGCTATATAAGAACTAGTCCATTTACCACATTACTTCCAACTTATTGCTGCTAAAGGTGGTTCTACAAACTTCTGAATCATGGGGTATGATTGTATGCAGGGGTGTAGGACTGCTGGAGAACATTAATGACGTGCTCACCAGTGAGCTGAGTTATAGCCCATTTTCAAAGCTGTGTGAGCACAGGGCCAGTTTAGGCACACTGACCACATGATTAAATCTGAGACTGATTTTAAAGATTTAAAGTCTTCAGCTCTATCTCTGCCTGTTTGCGTACATCACATCTCACTGCTCTAACTGCATATGTCCAGCAATAACAGCAATATCAATAATAAAACAAAGAATCTAAAAATAAAAGAAGTAAAGAAGCCTTTTTTTTTTTAAAGATCCTCTTGGAAAAGCAAATGTGCCTGGCTCAACACAGCATGCAGACCATAATTTCACTTGCTTCAGCTGCTGGAGAGGATAGGTTAAAAAAAGGTGGTTTTCTTAAAGTTGATGTGAATCTGGCATCTTAAATGTCGTTGTGACAGCTGTGACCTTCAGTTCGCATTTATTTGATGTCTTGCATGAAATTACAGTCAGAACAAACTAAATGTGAATATTAGATTTCCTCACTTTGAGGAAAAGTCAGAGGATCGTTCTGCTCCTCGCACCTTTACACCTGTGATTAGATGACATTTCAGAAACTGATCCCAATTTTCCAGACTTCATTCCTGTACTCGTAAATCTTCAGGGCTCAACGGGATTAAATAAAAGTTTCTAAAGTATGAAGCTTTAAATGATGTAGTTATAGATTAGACAGCCGGTGGTTTCTGTTGATATTATAAAGGGTTAGAAAGGTCAGAAATAAAACCTGCAGCTGGAGGATGGGGATGAGGATCTGAGTGAGAGAATACTTTGAGATTAAAGTTGTACACTTACAAGAAATAAATAAAAATGAAGAATCACCAGTGATGACTGGAAGTCATAAATACGTGAGTGTTACCCCTACAGAAAACCTGGACACTGATCCTGGGCCAGCTGATGAACGAAGGTTCAGTAGCACTAAATTAGCTTTAGAGCTGAGCAGTCCCCAAAACAGGGAACAGATGCCGGTTAATCCCCCCTGCCCCTTCCAAACAATTAATGAAAAGGCCAATAAATTCTCCGGCGTAAAAAAACAGGAGAAAAAACTCCATCAGCCCTCGGTTCCTCTTGTAGAGCTACGCTGCAGACACATCTGTCAAAGCAACACACTGAATGCTGAATGTTCACTTCCACTTCACACTGAGAGTGAAGCAACATCAGAGAGGCTGACAGCGATCCTTCTGCAGTTTTGTTCCTCACTGCATTTTTTTTTAATGATAGCTCTTGCTGACCTAAGGCTGGCTGAAAGAAATGGATGTGAGACCTTCGGAGATTTGAACACAAAGACAGCTGCAGGCAACCGCTAATGCTCCTTCCACAGATTCACCTTCAGAAACCTCTTACATGTTTTATTTCCTCTGGACAGGTCCTGGTGACCGAAGCCTGACTCTCTCCCTCTCTCTCTAAGGGACAGTGTTTCATTTAGGAATCCTTCCTGCACACATTTGTTCATCGGCCCACTTTTCTCACCAAACGTGTGAATTAAAAACCACTTCCCTTGTTGTCGTGGCCAAAGAGAGCGAGTATGGCATGTAAGGGCGTGCTGTGAGCAGATTAGCTGGGAACTAACTGGTACTGAACAACGAGACAATTTAATGACTCACACCAGAGCTGAAGGAGTGACCCAGTTGGTGAGTGACCGGGAGACTCTGAGGCCACCTCACAGCCATGATGGCCGAGGCTGGAGAGAGATCAAATTAAGCCTCGTCATCACCAGTCGCGTCACTTTTTCGTGTTATTGATCTTTGTGCATAATGCCAATTATCCAAACAGGGAGTGAACAAATTAGTAAACAGAATCAAAGTGTGTCCTATAAAAGGAGTAATTTCTCCCTCGACTGGCCCTCAAGTGTGCGCTCTGATCCCTGTATGCATGACTCAGTGTGTGCCAGAGATGTGGTCACATGATATGTCACACAGCCTGGATTGATTCAAGCACTTGCTTCTGTACACCAAGACTGCCGGTGGGCTCCGGCAGTGATGAGTAAGTTTAAACATGTTTAGACTGAACACTTTATTTCTTTAAGCCAGTATTAATTCTAGAGTTTAAAGACTGCAGAAGACAATATCACCAGCTGATGTTCAATTTAAAAATAAAATAACCATTGAACAGACTATAAATACACACATGCCAATAATAAGTTAATTTAAGCCCCAGGCAGCCTACCATTGGACCCTTGCAGGTAAAAGACATCACTGACTTTTGACTAAAACCCTATTTGAGGCAATTCAAATATATCTGAAACTATTTAGCTATAAAATAAATAAATGAAAAAGATAAGATCAGTAGAATTAATGAAAAAACAGGTATCCTTCAGATTTGTTGCTAGTGATCTGAGTTCAGGTGTAGTGAAGGGGCAGAGGGAGTCTCTGCTTTTCGATGTGGTTCTGTTGGTTTCATCGAGCGATGATGTCCATTTGCAGCTGTGTGTGAAGTAGCTGGGATGACAATCAACACTTCCAAGGACGTGCTTCTCAGATGGAAAAGGGTGGAGTGCCCACTCTGGGTCAGGAATAAGTGTCTGCCTTAAGACGAGGAATTTAAGTATCTTGGGGTTTTGTTCATGAGCGAGGGAAGGAAGTAGCAGGAGACTGACACTGGAGCAGCTAAAGCAGAGATGTGGGTGCTGTATAGATCTGTTGAAAGCAAACAAGCTCTGCATTGTGACCAAAAGAATGAGACTGCTGATACAAGCAGCAGAAGGGAGTTTCCTCCTGAGCTCTCCCTTAGAGATAGGGTGAGCTCGGTCATTAAAGGGGGGCTCAGAGTAGAGCCAATATTCCTCCAAAGGGAGCTGAGGTGGTTTGGGCATCTGACCAGGATGTTTCCTGGATGCCTCCTAGATGAGGTGTTTTGGTAATGTCTGAGCAGGAGGAAGCCTGTGACAGATGCAGGACAAGCTGGAGAGATCACATATCTTGGCTGGCTTGGGAATGCTTCAGTGTCACCCCTGGAGGTGGAGAAGGTGGCTGGAAGTGGGAAGCGTGGGCTGTCCCCACTACCCGCACCCAGAATAGCAGCAGAAAATTCATTATAATTAATTAATGATTCATAATATAATGATTTGACTTCAATACTAAATGTCAGTTTACCTGCACAGGTGATTTAAAGATTTTTAAGTGCAGCAGAACCAAAGAGGCTGACTTGGTCACATCCAAGAAGTTAGACCACACTCTCTCCATTATATGTGATATATTATCAGATAAATAGCTGCTTCATTTGTGGCCACAAAAGCACGTGTCCATAACACTCCGTCAGTCATATCAGGCTCCCTTAATCAGTAGGGCATCATGTGACATGCGGGCCGAAGTGGCAGACTTATGGAGGCAGAGGTCATTCTGCTCAGTGTAAATCATAACGCTAATCCCAGATGTGGCAGTACATTAAAACGTTTATGCGAGCTAATATGGATTAGGCTCCGACTTGGGGTTATGCTTCTTATGGCAAATGATGGGCATTGTATTTCAAGTAATTATTTTATTACAGATTTGCAGTATTTGTTTACATTGTCCTAAATTATTAATTAAGGACAATGTAAAAAAGTAAACTGTTACAATTTGTCCATGAATCCCATATATAAATACACATTATTTACCTGTGAATGAATATTTCACACGTAAATAAACACAAAGTAATATTAATTTTTTTTTAAAACACAAGAATTACTCAATATGTAAACTTTAGTCCTGATAAATGTGCGTTATGTGGTGCGTGCGATGCAGGCAGGTAAGTACTAATCTCAGCAGCATGCACTCAAAGACATGTCAGATGAACGGGAAACCTGCGACTTTTCTTCCTCATAAACAGGTAAAGAGGGGGAGGGTCGGCAAAACTCGTACCTGAGTAACAGAACTACTTTCCAGGCGAGTAGACAGCCCGCCGCAGAGAGCCTCTTCTTCCTCATCTCCCTCCAGAGGCCGGGGAACCTCTGCTCTGCTCTCCTCGCGCCTCTGGATGCTTTCAGCACCGCGAACAGCGCTCGCGCTCCAGCTGTGCTCAGGCGGCACGCCGGGGGCAACTCTCAAACATACCGGAGAAACGGAAGACTCCCCAGAAGTCAGCGCGTTCTGTTAGGTCCCATTACCGATCACCGCGCGGTAAAGCAGGTAAGTGAAGGAGAGCGGACAGCGCGCGCCACAGATGCTTCGACCCGCTCTGGGCTCGTTCTGTGCCCTCGTGAGGCACGGGGGCAGACAGTCCCGCCCTCCGCTCCGGATTGGCGTGACTGACAGGCAGCTCGGCCAATCGTGTCCAACCTGGTTAATTTTTCCAGTTGAAACGCATCTGAAATTAGATTTGATCCAGCTCGCTGGGCTTCTAACACCCACCCGTGCATTATTACGCCTTCTCCTCCCTTCTGTGCCTATATGTCTCTATATGACAGCCCCATCCTGCCCCCCTCATCCTCATCCTCCTCCTCCTCTTCTTTTTCTGGCTCCATCTGTCTCTGCGCTCCTTGTCATTCTGCTCTGTTAGGCAGGAGCACGTAGAGTCGCATGTGGTTGTAATTGGCGACTGTAATGTAGCCTGTGTGGAGGACAGTTTGCCATATGCGACTGAAGCAGCCGTGGGAAGAAGAGAGATGCGGACTAAAGTTCGGATTTACATCAAGAGCACCCCCAAGGCAAGAATGCAGCCTGACCCTGGGAGGCCGCTGGGAGAGAGCGGAGCTCTGCTCCTGCACTCTGGATTTCAAATAGCTGGGTAAAGATTTCACTGGCTTCACTGTGGTTGGGTATAAAGAAATTACAAGCAGGAACTATTTCTGCAGGATGGGCTATCAGCTGAAGCCGGAAGGCTGCTCTTTAACCCAACTGTTAGATTTCCAAGTTTGTTTCTTCATGTGCTGGGTGTCATTTCTCCATACACCAGTTCCTCTGACGCTCCACTCCCACCCACCCTGGTTTCCCACCAGTTAATGGGTTTGGTAGCATGGTATCCAAATTTCAGGAAGTGCCGGCCATGATGAGAGCTGGTCAAACTGGCTAAGGAGGAGTCATCTCTCTGTGCAGTGGGAGAGTGAGTCGCACACACAGAAAATAAAGTGTCTTATTGCACCGTTAGTCGTGAACTGATAGTGACAATTTTTTACCTTTAATGTAACAACACAAAAGATGACCTTAAAAACAAAACAAAAGAACCTGGGTGCTATCAGAACTAGAACAGAACTAGTTGTGTGGAAACAATACAAAGCAAGCTTGCTTTCATTTAAATTGACCAGTAAAACCTTTAAATCTAAGCATAGGTGTTACCTGTAGGGACTCAAAAGAGATTTACTGTACCCTCTGAGATTTTTGGGTATGTTGGAACATTCTCAGAAAGGAAAAGACATACTGCACATTTCCAAGTACGGCCCAGTCCAAAACACAATCAACATTACTGACTTGTGTGCTTTCATTCCCTCATCTCAGTTCACATTTTCTTTCTTTAGAAAAAAAAGCAAAAATTCATACCGTTCAACTCTTCTCATTAGTCCAGCAGTCAGAGTCCTCCACTGACTCTCTGCTTGTCATCTTTGACCTCATCTTTCACCTACTCGGTTTGCACCTATTACTCAGTTTTTCTGCCTGATTTCCTGTTCTGCTTTTGGTTCATTGTCCGAGCTGGGTTACAGCTCCAACAGACCTGCGTGCTGCACAGTAACCATGAGACTGCGTTTTGCATGCCCTAATTTTCACACAGTATGCTTAGCATGCCGCAGTTAGAGATGGCTCCAGTCCCATTTCCTCATTACTTTCATTCATCCTCAGACCCAGAATTAAAGCTTCTTGACAGGGAAGTGAATCGGTGACAGTCATCAAACCAAATTAAAATCACTTCAGTTTTATTTGTATGGCAAGAAATCCCAACAGAATTCATCTCAGGGTATTTTACATAAAGCATTTAAACACATGCAGCGGAGGCCTGAATTTAGATGATTGAATTAGAGTGGCTGAAGTTTAAAGGCTCACATTGGCTTGAGCCCATATGTGAAAAGAACATCCAGTAATTTGACTTCCAGTGTGCGATTTTAGCTGCAGGAATAATAAAATACACACTGAGATTTCAAACTGTGACTGTCTTTTTATTTGGCTTGTTTGATTGTGCAAAGGTTCGAGTGATGCAATGCTTGTAGCTGAAATTGGTTGGATTCATTAGTGCCTGTGTTTGTAATTACAGCTGTGCTTTAGGTTTGACAGACAGATTTCGGATTTTCTGAGTCAGAAAACTGACTTTTTGGGACAATAAAATTTCCTGCTGGGAGTTCAGAAATCACCAGGCTCACCACTTCAAATCGGACACCATGGAATTTTTTTCTGGATACTGAACACTGATAATGTAAAATTACATTAAAATTACCTCAGGAGGGAGAACTAGTATTGGTTTGTCAAGTCCCAATTTGAAGACTTGGTTTTAGCTGTATAGCCATCAATGTGTTGGTTATTTGAAGCCAGATGACTAGCTGCATCCATCAACTGTGTGGCTGCAATGCACACACACACAGAGAAATCTGATAATCAGTGCTTAGTAACATCTAATTAAAATCCTTGAATTTCACTGGGTAAAACTAGAGCTCCACCTTCTTGGATGGTCTGTTAGTCCAATGAAGCGCACAGCAGTGTCATTATTGGTCAGATAATTCTATTATGCTCCAAAAGGCTCCAACAACACAAACACAGTCCAGATGTCCAGTTCAGGGGCTCCAGTTAGCTCAGGTGAAGTCTAGGAAACAGCTAGCAGCTACAGCCACCTGTCAGTTAAAGAGGCCAGTGATAAAGGTGAGTGATAAAAACAGCCTCGACCCTACTGCTGTTATGAAGGAGGAAATTAGCCACAGAAACCAAAGCAGCTTCTGTATCAGGCTGTAAACACCTCTGTATGTTTGCGGCACAAAGTAGGGGATGTGGGGGCATGGCTGCCTCCTGATTTACTTTGTTTCTCTTCTACAAACAATTCGTGAAGTTCACTGAATGAAAAAAAACAGAAGAGAGAAAAAATAAATATAATTTTGGGAAATCTGGATTGATAAACCTGTTACTTCTTGTGCTGCTTCCCTTCATCTTCCTGGCTGAAGCTGAGAGGCTGCAGTGTCACAGTGACCCCTGAATTCAGCAGCAGCACTAGAACATGGCTGCCTTCTCAGTCTGCAGTGGAGGTGCAGAAGTGTAGCACTCTGCCGCTCACTCACTCACACACTCATTCATTCATTCATTCATTCATCATCACACTAATGTGCTACATATGAATTAGACATTAGGTTCTGAGCATTGCAATGCAGCGCTGAGACACTTTTACCGTGCTGCTCCTTCAGTCACATGAGTATTGCCCCCTGCTATATCTCTGCGCTCTCTGACCTAAATCCTGCAATCGCAGCAGCATGTTGTGTCTGCTGTAAGTTAGCCAACATTAGTGCATCAACACACAGATTAAGCTAGAAAACATGAGCATTTCTTACCGTTGCCACTGAGTTACGGTCAGTCTGAGTAAGAGAGCAATTTTTCAATCACAGCCCACTCTACAACATCCTCTGCTTTATTCTCCCTTTTGATTCTAATGAGACCTGATTTCCAAAATACATCATATTTTATTCAATAAGCCTTGAAATTAGCAACTCCGAGCATAAACCCATCAGGAAAGGGTTTACTGAGCAGTAGGGTTAATGTCCCATAGACTGCTGTACAAGCCAGGCAAGTCGCCCCCCTCCTGGTCATTGGAACAATTACAGGCTCTCCATCGCTGGCTTCAGTTTTGAGACCTGGAAGTCTACATCCATCTTTATTTTATATATTAATATGACTGCTGTGCCATTTTTCTACCAGACCATGTAAGAAGTCTGTGCTTCAGCTCTGGGAAGTGAAAATCTGGTATTTTAGTTTTCAGTTACTACTGACTAATCAGCACTAATCAGCTGATTGCTCTCATTGCTCCCATACAGTTTATGGATGTAACTTGCTAAGTTTCTTCCAGCTCAAAAAACAAACAAACAAACAAAAAAAACCCCAACATGGCTGCTAAAGTGTTAAAACTGAGGCTGCTGCTTATGCAGTCCAGAAAACAGTCATCATGGCTGATACCGGCCCATGTTTAAGAAACTAATGGAAAGAATGCTGCTCTTCTTAAAAGATTCTACTTTTGCAGTGTAGGAGTAGAAAGCATCTAAAATCAGAGATCATGTGATCCTGTAACAGTGAGAGCTGGATATCATGTCAGTACCTGATCCCCACTCTGCTCCACTCTCATTAAATCTGCTGCAGCTTGTCAGACACATCCTTTACATCACCAAGAACTTTACAGCATAGCTAGCAGCCCGATAAAAGTCAAATCATTGTGGCTGAAGCCACTGGCCCCCTCGGACCCCCTCAGACCTCCTCTTTGCTCTCATGGTAAACATCCTGAAGGATGTGCAGCGCAGCAGTGAGTCCGTCCAGCAGATTACAGCTGGCATTAAGCCTCACAGGCCACTCTAACATTAGACTGGACTCTTGGACGATCATGTGATCTGCTTCTCAAGTCAAATAAGAATGAAAACACTGAGCCTCCAGTAACACACACACACACACACACACACACACTGCACAGTTAGCTACAGCTCTGATTCCAGCATATGTCAAATAAGATGTCAAATCTTTTTTTTTTTACAGTGGCTTGCAAAAGTATTCATACCCCTTGAACTTTTCCATATTTTGTCACATTACAACCACAAACATAAATATATTTCACTGGAATTTAATGTGAAAGATCAACACAAAGT
>JAMQGT020001617.1:0-56090 GCA_024447675.2 Pterophyllum scalare | reverse complement strand
TGTGTTATGTCATCTTACTGGTTCAGTTACGTATTGCTCTGTATTCAGATTAAGCAGATTGCAGAGCAATAAAAGTCAAGCAGCTGCAGGTCGATAGAATTGATTTAATTCAACTTTGAAAGCCATTATTAGCTGATATGGGTTAGAAAGTTAGGTAACAGTAGGGAGGTGGAGTGGAGCAATTTATATTGAGGCTCTGCTAAATTAGAAGACAGTCTCATGAGCATCTATAGAATATTACCATAGCAACTTAAGACCTGTTTCTAATTTATGATATGGAGGACAAAAGTGGGATAAAAAGGAAATGTATGGTAAAAAACTCCTTCAGCATTTCCACTGATGAGCTGCAGCCGTTCTATTTCACAAGAAACGTATGGTCACTGATCGTAGTAATCAGTTCTAATCTACACGCTGCTTCGAGTCCATTGTGCTCAGTTTCTTCCTTCAGTTACCACAGCAGACCTGACTTTGAAGCCTGACAGTCAGCTGAAGCGGTTCATTCTGAAAGTGGGCGTGGCCTCAGTTCGGCCACATTAACTCATTGATTATCTCCGCATGACTATTATATTAGGTAGGTAAATCTTTTTAATATCACCTGTAGCTCATTCTTTTTCTTCTTTTTTCTTTCAGACACTCAGCATTTAGAGTCAGGCAAAATGTTCATGAATATTACAGACCACGCCTTCCTGCTGCTCAAACAATGAATAAAAGGGCTCACCGATTCTTTTTGTACAAAGAGCAAAGAGAGCCAAGACACTTTACATATCCAGTCATGTGTCAGAGAAATAAATAAATTAGTCCGATGCGTCTTCAAAAACAAACAGCTGTCAAAAAGTCACTCAGGGGCACTTGGCCCACGCACCTTTTCCCCCAGAAATCAAATCTCAGGCAGAGGAGGATTGTTTCATTGTAGCCTGGTTGTTTTTTTGTTTTGTTTTGTTTTTTTCTTTTTTTTTATTGCTCTGTTCCTTTGTATGTTTCCATCTTAGAACCAAATCAAGCCTGTGATTTAATGTGTCTGCTGTGCTGTGTTTCACTGCAGAGTAATCCTACTTTAGCTCTAGGAAGTGCCTGTGATCTCCGCTTTGAGAGAGCCAAGGAGACTTTTGCAATAAAAATGTCATTATTATCATGAAGCACCTTGCACTAAATGCAAATAACATAAATTAAGGGGGAGGGAGCGTTTTGTAAATAAATAAAAACAGTCAAAGATGAAAGCCTAAGAATGTTTCCTCTCTTGTTTTCCGATCAGAGAAACGAGTTGATTTGCATGTCCCCTGCCTCTGAATTCACTGACTGCATGTCTGAAGCAGGAGCGGTGGTAGCTCACTGATGTCGGCAGAGGATTATGTGCACTTTGTAGATTCAACAACAGGCTGAACCTGCCACTGCTGAATTCACAAGCAGTTTCGTGAAAGTAAAACTAACAGCCTCGTAACTGAAGACATGCATTTTTTTCATATATTACATGATGTATTAAATGTTTTAACTTATTAAACTTCATATTGACTTCTGATTACTGTGTTAATATTTACGGAGTAATCCGAATTGAATGAGGTAAAGGAAGAGAGATCCTTTGAGTGAAGTATTTTGTTATCAGAATGAAGAGTGTCAGAACAGAGGATGTTGTATGTTGTGTACAACTGTACATCCCAGCATCTGGTTATCTGAAACAAGGAAGGCAGGTTGGCAGGTGTGCCTATTCTACAGTCACACAAGGGAACAGTGCCTGGAGACCAGGGCACAAGCAAAAAAAGCCCATGTGCAATGAACTTTGAAATTGTTGCTTTCCAGTTGGGGACCCGTCTGCAACCACTTGCAGTCGACTGACTGCAAGTGGTTTTGCAGAATTTGTTGTTTCAGAGACAGTGACAAAATGATGATAAGAGTCAATCAGTTTAAGACAGAATCGTATTAAGTTAGCAAGCACATGCGATTTATTTGTGATAATATGGTGATTAACTGTGATAATTTTTCAAAAATCACAAATATGTTGCTGTCTGTTGCAAATCTGCTGCCATCTGCAGTGCGCACACAGAAATTCACATTAACTACTTACAGAGTCCAGCCAGAGCCTCAGAGATCTGAAACAGAAATTCTGAAATTCCACCACAAATCGTGAAGCAGTCGGTGCACAGCAACATTGCTTTTAAATAGGAAGACAACTAGAACCCAAGCAACAGGCAGCCAGCCAATTCTGCTGGACTTCTTCTTTTGTTTTCTTTATCATTAATATGGTGTCTGTGGGACTTAGCCAAAAACACATATTTTCACATTGAATTATTTAAACTTGAAAAATCATTGAGGGCTAGCCCTCATTTATAGTGATCTTAGGTAGTTTATATCAATACTGACTAAGTAAGTTAACAAAAAAATAAATAAAGCAAAACTGTATGTAAATGCAACTGATTAAGGATACAGGATTCTGATGTAAGATGCAGATCAGTTAAAATTGTGCGTTGCTTCAAAAGTGCAGACTGGAGCTAAAAAGTTTGTAATCGTGAATTATACTTTTTTTTTTCTTTTTTTGTGTCACTTCTTGAAAGAAAAATCTAAAACCAACATGTTGCTTTCCTTTGGCAAATATTTCTGAAACTACTGATGCTGTCTTCTTGGTCTTGGGAGGACTGTCTGCAGATGTGCCTACAAGGAATGTGACTCTGACTTTTGCTTTTGCATCCTTTTTCTTTTAGTCATCACCACAGTCTATCCATAGATTAAACCAAGGCATTTTATATAATCGTCATCACAATCTTTCTCTAATTTTGACCTTGTTTTACATACACATTGCTTGGCCAAAAAAAAAAGTCACACTCTAATATTTTGTCAGAGCACCTTTAGCCTTGATGTTGGCATGAATTTGCCGTGGTGTTTATGAAAGCTTATGAAATGTCACAGCATTTATTTCTGCCCAGAGTCACAATAACCTTTCACCAGAGATCTCGTACTGATGATGGAAGAGTCTGAACGGTGCTTAAAGCCTTCTCGAGCACATCCCAAAGGTTCTCAGCCGCGTTCAGGTCTGGACTGCGTGGTGGCCGATCCATGTGTGAAATGTGTCTCACTGAACTGTTGTTTCACAGTTTGAGCCCGAGTACTCCTGACATTGTCATCTTGGAATATGCTTGTGCCGTCAATGAAAAAAAAAAAAAAAAAGACTGAAGGAAAAACCTGGTCACTCTGTATATTCAGAGAGTCAGCTCTCCTCATTTTTTGGGCACAGAACATTGCTGAACCTAGACCTCCTATTTGCTTAGTTAAGTCCAGGTGGTGAGAAAAGGGACAGAGAGACTTTCTCCAGGCAACCCTTCCAAATATATCATACTTGTCCAGTCTTTTTCTAATTATGCATGAACTTTAACATTTAACATGCTAACTGAGGCCTGCAGAGTCCAAGACACAGCTCTTGTTTTTTTGGTTTTTTTGTTTGTTTGTTTTGCAGCTTCTCTGAACGTTGCACGGGTTTGGCACGTTTGTGACATTGTGGCAACACACCTGGCACAGACCAACAAAACATTTGCTTTTATATTGGCACTCACCAATCAAGTAATCAATAGCATTAACAGTAGCAGCAGATGGCTGCTACTTACCCAGTTAATTCCTATGGAAGTAGAAAGGGGCACATTAGGTTTACACAGGACAGCACAGTGTCATGTAGTCCTGATGAACACTACGAGCTTGATACACAGTTTTGACCTGGACAAATAATAACTTTGTAAGTTATAAAATAAGTTTGGGATATGAATGAATGCAGAATAAACATGCACTCTTAGTGTAATACTTCCTTGCTTTCAACAATATTTCAGGCTGTTTCAAAAACTAAAGTCTTGTTCTTTTTACAAAAGGAAAATTAAAAATATTCCACTTGACTCAGGTTAACAGCTATCTCCTCTTCTCTATTACAGGATGGAAGGACATCACATAGTTAACGGTGCTGTGGGCTCTTTGCAACAACGTGCCGTCTTACACTAAGGTGCTATATAAATTCAGTCAAGCATAATTTTCATCAGACATCAAGATGACTACAGGCTTTCAGTGCTTTATGCCTCCTCCCTTTTATGAAGTCATCTATCTATGTAAATCTAGCTTTTGTGGTGCCTTTAAATCCCTTACTAACTTGTGCACAGCCCTTGAAAAATAAGAACAATTCTGAAAGATTCGATTAAATAGGCAGGAAGGTCAAGCAGCAAGCGAAATCTTGTAAACCCAAGGCTGACTTGTTTATGGCTACAGAGGAAGATTCATTCATTCCTTTATTTCTAGTTTTATTCTCACTTTTAGAAACACATAAACTGGACAGAAACCCCAAGAAACTAGATTAGAAGAAGTCTTTGGAATACGAGCGCTGTAAAAAAAAAAAAGAAAAAAAGGATTTTGACATAATTCAGTTTTTCACTTTTTCTGAGGTCTTGTTGCTGCACAGAGGGGCAAATTAAAGGGATAAGTCAATGATTTAACATTATTTGGCAGTGCTTCTCTTCCCCTTGAGGTTAAAATAAAAGTGACATAGTACAGGTAACAGTATTTTAGCCCTGGGCAGAGAGCGTCAAGCCCTGGTGTCAACAATGCACCTATTCCTCAGTGACTGCAGGAACACTTGAGGCGTTCCAACGTTCCTTAATGCTCCCTGTCTAACATTTTTAAGGGTGAAGCATCCTGTCACTAAGCAGGTGTTTCCATCCCCTGTCAGAAGGAAAATACCTGCTCTGACATATGATTGGGGTGTGATGAGATGCGCAACATCCTGACAAATTTTGCCACCTACAGAGCAGGGTAGCGGCAGGATTCTGCCTGGTGTAATTTAGTGTTCACTCACAATTTATAACTAGTAAGGAAGAGGGTGGACAGTGTGTGTTAACCGATTCCTCCTGCAGAAAAGACACATGACACTAGAGTGCCAACATGCACAGAAAGGATCGGGTCAGTGTTTTCTTCATGTTAACAGCTTGCCATGCAGTTTTTGGATTTTTGTCAATGTGCAACACCATGGTGGATTTTAGATCAAAGAATCTAGACATGACGGAAGTGCAGACTTTTAGCCTTAATTCCAGGAATTTAACAAAAGTGGTGAATTCACTGTTCAGGAATTGCCAACATTTTTATGCATAGTCCCTCATTTGGTTAAAAATCCTCCTGAAGTCTCAAACCCATGGACATCACCAAATGCTCCATTTCCTCACTTGAGCTGCTCTGCCAGGCCTTTACTACAGCAGTCGCTGCTTGTTTGTGAGCCTTTCTGTCTTTAGTTTTGTCTCCAGTAACGGTAAAGCATGCTCTGTTGGATTGATGTCAGTTGACTGATTTGGCGATTGAAGAATATCCCATCTCTCTGCGTTGAGAAACTCTTTGGTTGCTTTTGCAGTATGCCTTGGGTTCATTTGCACTGTGAAACCCTGTCTGATCACTTTTGAAGCATGTGGCTGAATATGAGCAGAAAGCATAGCCCTGCACACTTCAGAATTCATCCTGCTGCTTCTGTCAGCAGCCACATCATCAGTAAGCACTAGTGACCGACGTCCAGCCATAACATTGACTCCACCGCGCTTTTAATCATGAGTTCTTCCATTCCTGCAGTTAATCTTGGTTTCATCTGCCCAAAGAATTTGAGTCCCAGAACTATGCAACCTCTTTTAGATGCTTTCTGATAAAGTCTAATCAGGCCTTCCTGTTCTTGAATGTAACTTTTGAAAATAGAGGACTATGTAAAAGGGCAATACAGTTAAAGCAGAGGCAAAATTACAAAATGCTTATGAACCTAACTGTACAATAATAAGAGTTTACTAACTGAGAGGGATGTCATTTGTTACCTTCCAGGAGATTCTCTTAAATTGTAAACAGTGCTGTACCTCTAAAGGCTGACTCACGTTTTTAGTCCATTACAGAGCCAACAAACTGCTCAAGCTGCTTCCATTCATAACCATCTTTATTTGGAATTTGTTTTTATACAGAAAAAGAAGCAATGTTCCTCTATTTTCAACGATGAGGTGTAGCTCAGCATGCGGTTCAAGGCAATTCTCAAGTTTCACTCAGTCACGCTGTTTTGCTTGTTGTGTGTGCTGAGCGGACTGAAAGAAAGCAGCTCATGTAGCAAACTTGTGAAGTGTTGTGTCTGCGTTGCTAGGGACAGGTGGGCTTGTCATGGAGAGAGGGCGGCAACCTGAATTATAGATTTTCACTTACGGTTGCCTGTTTCGTGAAAGAAAGTTTGAACTGAACTTTTAGACATTGGTGGTTTGGTGGCAGTCGGCTTGCAAGCTCTTTAATGGGCTTTAATGAAGCTTAAATGAAAGCACATATAAGCGTATTTACCAAATGCTATCCATCCATTTTCTGCCACTTATCCAGGTCCGGGTCACGGAGGCAGCAGTCTAAGTGTCATGGCTGAAGGGATAGTGAGGACTCAATAGGCAGACTGTTTGACTCGCTTTCAGTGATTTATTTACAGTGCTCGAAACAAAGAATTCTGCTAGTGGGAAAGGGTGGCTGGCTAGGCTTTCCTCTTATCCTCTTCTTGCTCACTCACTCTCAGGCATGCACTCCATGGTTCCAGGTTCTAGACAGAGAAGAAGTAGAGGGTCAACAGATGTCCACAGAGGAATAATAACAAGACACAAGGTTGCTTATTTCTACTGACTGGGAGGTAAGTAACAATCCAGCGTCGAGGGTAGGTCTTCCTCCATTTAAGTTGGCCAGATGATCACCCAAACCATAATCAGCTACTGAAACCGGCCCAGGTGTCTTAGCAGCTGAGGGTTGGAGGAGGACCGCCTCAGCAACACAGGATTGGTTAAAACACATGACCAGAATGCGAGAACCAGAGTGGGAGATACCCAAACCTTCCTCTTCACAGGGGGGCACAGTGTGTCTTCAGAGTATCCTAGGTCTACGACATGCCTGAAACACTTCATGTAGAAGGTGTCCAGGAGGCATGCCCACCCCATCTCAGCTGGCTCCTTTTGATGTGGAGGACTCTACCCCGAACATGCTCTGTGGATAGAGCACCAATCCGGGTCAGAGGTCCTTACAGTCCACTCCTGTGGTCTTTCAGGCCTTTTGGTGTTGCTGAGCTGGTAAGTGCATTCCTTCTTTCTAACAATGCACCAGATTGTTGCTTTGGCCACTTCTAGTTTTTGCTCTCCTCTCTGGCAGGTTTATGTGGATTTGTCAGTCTAATGATGGCCTGCCTTACTTGCACTGACATCTCTTCGGGCCTCACATTTAAAATTGTCAGTCTTATTACCTCTGAGCCACTGAAAATGCGGGCCTATGTATAAAAAATTGTTGCAATTCCTAATCAGCTAATACAAAATATTTGCAAAACCCCTTGGATTAAAAATGAAAGTCTGCACTTTGAGCACATATTGATTATTTGATTTGAAATCCATTGTGTCTGTGTACAGAAGCAAAACTATAAAAGTTGTGTCTTTGTCCATCAAATTACCATGCATGACCTAACAGTACTTTTAACAAAACAAAACAAAATTTCTACATTATACTTTTTCTTGTATTTGTTCTACTTTGAATTGAAAACCTATATTACTATCTAATAATTACTTATTACTAATTACTGTATTAATATGTCTACATTATGTTACATACAGTAGCTTGTCTATTTACCCTACAGGTTTTAAATGATTTGCTAGTTACTCTGTTACAATTTTTTTGGTCTTTTTAATGTGGTCATATTAAAATAAAATGCTTTACTACATATGTTACCTTTAGAAGAAATCTATATCATTTGTAAATCTAAATGTATTTTCTCACATGTTGAACATTTTGCAGCAGACACTGGGATGATTCCAGGTACGGCATTGCGGCCGTTACTTGCATGCATGACACATTTCTGAACTTCCACAATCACTCTGGGTTACAAATGAGCATTGACAAAAATGTGATTTCCAGTGTTGTGAAATAGATGGGAGAGGGAAAAAAATTGAGAGAGAAAATGTGAAGAAAAGTGCAGGGAAGGAAAATTCAAATAAAGTGAAAAAAGTTCTGGCACATCAATCCTGTCCGCCAACTGTCGGAGGTGACATTTCATTAGTACACTTTGTCAATAGAGAAATCGTCTGCAGTGAAAGTGGTTGGGCGCTAGTAACAAGGAAGAACAGAGACATACCGAGAATGAGAGAGCCTGTGAAAATGAGGAAAAGAGCACAGTCCTTTTTCATTAGATCCTTCCTGATTTCACCGACTGGAAATTATGGACATTGTGACTGTAGGCGTGATGAGAGGAGGTGGGTGTCCCTCTTCCATTTTAAGTCCCTATCAATCATCCACCCTTCGCTTTTTACCCCCTGCCTATGTTGCATCGCCAGCCCACGTATCTTTCTGCCTGTTCAGGGTCCAAGAAAGTTGTCGTTCATCCTTCCCTCCACCAGCCAAGTGGCGGATACATTTGAAGGAAAATCACAACCATAACGACTCCTGCCATTTCCCATAACGTCCTCATCCATCAATTAAGAGGTTTCCCGTAAGTGGGAGATGGATATGGCAGAATAAGGCCAGGCTTTTTGATGACTATAGCACAGGCAGAATCAAAGGCCCCGCTATTACCCCTCCATAGGCCCATAATCACACCGGTGGCTTCAGGCAGTTTGAGAGAAGAAGGGTGCCATTGATCACAAAACTTACAGATTGCACACAGCAGTGGTAGCTTGTTATAGCTAAATGATTTTGAGGTTTGAGTGCATAGTGGTGGACTTTTCTGTCAATTATCAAATCCTGGAATTGTTCAAGTGAGAATGAAGTTCCAGAAATGAATCAGTTTTTAACCTTGTGAAATTTTGCAAGTGTTTCAGTTGGCTTTCCTTTCTGATATAACTAACAGCGGTCATGAAACAGTGGTTGGGTTTGAGTAATGACACGGATTATGACAATGGCTTTGTCCCTAGTTCACTGGATTGCTATTTAGTACATAATAAATCTGAGGCAGTAAGTAAGACATAGGATCATTTTGACTCACTCTAATTTTGTGCCATGCCTCATGGCATGCCTGCCGCTTGGCAGTGGGGTGGTAAAGCATGCTGTTTACTTTTATAGGCAGAACACAGCTGCCAAGCTGCTGGTGAAAACCAGGGATGCTGAGGAAGTGAAGTATGAAGAATAATATAACTGACCCAGTTCCAAGTACACAGACTGATAACAAAAATATTGATTAATGAGTTGTGGAAAGTGAAATGAATAATGTATTAGTTGCACTATAGTTATGTAACAATTGGTAGACAAACCAACATTTGTAACTATTTAGCAAGTTAAATTTTTTATAAAGCCAAACCTTTTGTTTCATCCACGAAACTGTTCAAAGATTTGAGCCACCCCTCATTTCTTTATATTTTGCTAGGACAAATCTGGTGATTTATTGAAATGCGCAAACATAAATGAAATATAGTACAGAATATAAAGCCTATAACGGAGGACATGCCTTATAAGTTTCTGACTGTTAGTGTTCCATTGTGTGTTTTTCTATTCATGTATGCTTTCACTGCATTGGCATTGTGTTTGGGATCACTGTCGTGCTGAAAAATGAAGCTGTTACCAATCAGATGCTTTCTATGTGGTATTACATGGTGGATCCAAATCCGATGGTAGTTTTCTGTGTTCACGATTCCATAAGTTCTGGCAAGATCTCCAACATCACTGACAAATGCAGCCTCAAACCATGACAGAGCCGCCACCGTGTTTTACAGATGGCTATAGACACTCACTGTTGTACTTGTCTCCTGACCTCCACCATACACATTGGTGGTGACTTAAACCAAAAATTTTAAATGCCAAATTTGGATTCATGATTGCATCAGACCTGTAGCCACTGATTTTTAGTCCAGTTTTTGGGTATTCCAGTTTTGACATTTTTTGTAGATTCATCTAAAGAAATGGGAACAAATTATGTGTTTTTGTCATTCTGATAGCAAAAAAGTGCCTAAAACTATGTCTGTTATGTACAGACACAATACTGTTTTATCCCATCAGTTAAGTGCCTTTTTAAGCTCGAATGATTCATAGGTCAATGTTAGGTGGCTTAACAAACAAAAAATATTCCTCTGCAAATAGTCAGGTACGACTGAAAATGAGTGAAAAGGCAGCCGATGTCCAAAGAAGAACTTTGGAAAACCTTCAGACAGCCTGAAGAACCATTGCTCAGGAGCACTTCAAAACAAGTCTGGCTCCTTGGAAGCAAAATATAATGTAATGAGGGGTGGTTCAAGAGTTTTGCACAGGCCTGTAGCTATTCATGTGTGAAGATTTTCAGTTATGCTCTCTATTAGGTCCCTATATCTGTGTCCCTTTAAAAGGAATATCTGTCTAAACAAGTAGGTCAGCTGCCTTTTATGTAGAGTAAACTGAACTCTTACAAATAATAATTAATAGTTAATCAAAAAGCCTAGTATTAGCTAATGAACTTGCTTGATAATGGGTTTTTTGACAACACATAATGGGAATATTTCATTTAAAATGATAATATTGTATGGAAGTCGTTTCCTATTCATCATCAAGTCACGGTGTGATTGATGAGCTGTGGTAAAAGAAGTGAAAAGGGAGGGATGCATTGTACTCTTTCTATCCACTGTTTTTTTTAGGTGTTCAACTATTTAGAGCATGTAAATAGCTAAATGCAGCTCTTCTAATGAAGACATTGTCTGAAACTGCATGCTATTACCCCCAGTTTAAGATATGAGCTCACCCATATGTGACGACCTCCGGTGTGACCGTTGGGAACGCGGTTCAGCAGGACATATTAGGAACTAGTTGCAAAAGATCATAACTGTGGCCTAATTTACAATCTCATCTTTTCCGCAGTGATGCAGTTTATATTACTGACTGTAATATAACATCTCTGACACATTTCTAACCATCCAGATATGTAAATAGAAGCGTCAACCTGCCAGATTTTACTTCCAAGTGCTCCAACCATTCACAGCCCTCTTAGCCCTTATTCCCCTAGCACCTCAACACATCCTTTGCTCTTACCAGTTCAGCAGGGATCCATCGGGCTTACTGTTGACTGCGACTAAACTTCCTGCACTTAGAAGCAGGCGAGATGCACATCATAGGAAGCAAAAGGGAAGAAGTCGTCACTTTTCAGGTTTTTTTTTTTTTTTTTTTCAAGTGCAGCGCGGAATACCTTGAGGCTCTCACCGTGAGAGACGCCATTTCCAGATACAGAGACATTCCTCCCCTCCTCACTCCGTACCTTTCATGTTAGTCCAAGATGTTTTTCTTTCATTTGCCCGCCATGCTATGTGGGGTTTCTACCATGCTGGGACACACAACATAGCAGTTAGCAAAAAGTCAGAATAAAATAGCTTCAGCTTAATTGTTTTAGGTCTGGGGCCTGGGGAAGGGGCTGAGTACAGAGACTGCAGATAATTAGATCTTTTGGGGTAAACAAACACAGCACTCTACTGTTTTGGAGAAATTGCTGCTGTCTGTTATGTTAATTTGCATCACTTGATGGTATAAATAATAATTAAGTGGCAATAATGTGGATCAGTGTGGGAGATTTTTACAGTCCCTGAGGGACCCTCACCTCTGACTATCTGTGTCCGCTGGTAAATGCCCTTTAGTCACGTTTGGTGCTTCTTACTAACTGCAACTGTAACTATTGAGAGACAAATAGAGATAAAGCATGTAGCCACAAACAACAGGTAAGCATAGCATTTCATATTGTCAACATTTCCCTCTTTAATGAATACAGCAACACAGCCTTGTGGTGTTCTCCAGCTAAAAAAAAAAAGGGGGGGGGGATACCACTAGTTAATAAAACTAAAAATGGTTGGCTTGTTGAAGTCTCAACAAATTATTTAATAGCGACACTGATGAAGAAGCAGTTGTCAGACTTTTTCGTGGCACAGCCATTCTATAGTGAAGGCAAACATTAGTCTCACCTCAGAAGAAAAGGCACCCGAAGGTCTGAAGGTGAGCCGCTCCTCTCACGCTGTTAATAAAATTAATCAGGACACGCTTCTGTTTGACACTCATATTATTACATCTTATTGTATTTTTGCATTTGTATTATGCTTGCCAGATAACAAGTGAAAAGTTCCTCTCTTAACATCACGTCCATGCTACAGTAAACGATCTAATGAGGGTCATTTACTATAGTGTGAGGTACATATAGGGATGTCTATTAAGGTTTGCCATTAAACAAGTTGCTTCTTTTGTTATTGGCAGAGGCTAGACTGCTATGTAATCTCTGAAAAGCCCAAGATGTTGCATACTTTGATCCACAAAAGGAAAATCAGAAGGCTTTTTTTGCTCAAACTGTAAAAAGAAAACAACAGCCTGTGCTTTATAATAACATGCTCATAATTTATAGTTTAATAGCATTAGTAGCTTGAGCTTTAAGACCATGAGGACATTAAAGATAAAAATAAAACCAAAGAGGGCAAGAAACATGAGACAGGTTGTGAATAAGCCTCTTCTTCAGACACACTGTCTAATCCACTTATTTCTGGAACACAAAAGAAAAAGAACAGTATCTCCAGTTGCCAACAAAGATCAGCGAATATTTGCCATTTTGTTGACCATAGACACTTGCGTAAACCAGGCAACGGTGGAAGAAAAGCTGTATACATTGTTGGGAAGAATGGCTTCTCACTCTCATTGTGGTAAATACTGCTGTTTTGCCAGCGCTGGTTCATTATAGATACTCAATCTTTCTTTGTTGTCAGTGCTGTGATGCATCAAACTTAAACAAACAGCAAGATGGGTCTCTCACTTTGATTTTCACAAGTCAGCTCATTAAGGACCCCTTGGTGAGACATTTTAATGCGCACTGTGGTTGCAAGCAAAATTTGTCAACATCCAGGTTTAATGTTGTGGTGGGTCATACTTTAACCTGAACCACAATCTTTTCCTAATTGAATCCATAATGTCTGGTATCGCATCAATCCAACTCAATTCACTATTATTTACATAGCACCAAATCACAACAACAGTCACCTCAAGGTGCTTTATATTGTGGGGTAAAGAGAAAACCCCAATAATCAGACAACCCCCTATGAGCTAGCACAGTGGGAAGGAAGAACTCCCTTTTAACAGGAAGACACCTCCAGGAGAGCTCAGTGAGGGGCAGCCATCTGCCGAAACCGGTTGATGGAGAATGAAGGGAGACGGGACAAAAGAGAGACTATGCAAGAGGGAAGACAGAATTTAGTGGCTTATAAACACATTGGGAGTGAAGAGACGTGAGGGGAGAATAAATCACGTAAAGTCCCGCAGCAGTTTGAGCCTTTAGCAGCACAACTAAGGTATGATTATCTACAAGCTTTATCAAGAGAACGTGTCTGTCTCCCGACTCCAAACTGGGATCTAATTCCACCGAAGAGAGGCCTGATGGTTGAAGGCTCTGCTTCCTATTCTACTTTTAGTAACTCTAGGAACCACAAGAAAGCAGTCTAAGAGTGGCTTACTCTATTGGCATATTCTGGTACTATGAGAGCTTTAAGATATGATGGAGCCTGATTATTATAAATTCAATTCTGGATTTAACACTGAGCCAGTGAAAAGAAGCCAGTATATGGGAACTATGATTGCACTTTCTAGTCCCTGTCAGTACCCTTGCTGCAGCATTTTGGATCAGCTGAAGGTTTTCAGGGGACTTTTAGAGCAGCCTGATAATAATAAATTACAGTGGTCCAGCCTAGAAATAAGAAATTCATGAACTAGTTTTTCAGCATCACTCTGTGAGACAGGATGTTTCTAATTTTAGAGATGTTGCACAGACGAATGAAAGCGGTCCTGCATATTTGTTTAATGTGCTCAGTGAAGGACACATCCTGATCCCTCACATTATTAGTGGAGGCCAAGGTAATGCCACCAGGTTTTTAGAGCCAAATATAATAACCTCAGTTTTGTCTTTATGTATTTAAGACATTCTATATCGAAGACTAACCAAGTACTTTAGGCGTCTAAACATAAGTAAGCTGTTTTTAGGTGCCTCGACTTAGCCAGTGAGTGAATCTGCAAGTGAAACCAAATTAAGACAAAATGCTGAATACAGTGTTCCCAAAAACCACAGGAAAACGGGTGGCAGAGAAAAATTATATCTCTGCCACCCAGCTTTCATCCTCATGTCGACTTTCTCTTTGCTCTTTATGGAAGAATATCTTTGCATGTAATTCTTCTGTGGTCAGAGTGTTAAGGAACGGACCCCAACTGTCACAGTGTGCGTATCTCTTAGATGCACCCTGAATCATGTGAAGGTCACACCCAGATAACTCTCCAAAGAGCCTAGTTTTATGGATGTCAGCAGGGCTAAAATCTACATGATTACTTAAATACTATACACATATTTACTAGTAACTGCCGCAGAGTGTATACAGTATGGCATATAGGTACAGCTGTGGTCAGAAGTTGCCATACACTCATCATGGACATGTATGTCATGGGAATTTTGGGCTTTCAATGATTTCTTTGAACTTCACTTTAAACAGGTACAACAGTATACATACAGGATCAAACACAGACATACACCCCCCCACCCACCCACCCAGTGATATGATTTTCCAAACAGGTGCTTTCTGTTGCATCAGCCGTTGTTGCCAGCTCCTTTGAGAAATACATCTGTGTCCACTGTTAAAGTCAAGTCCTTAAATTCCAAACTGCCGAGACTCAGATTAACTCTCCCTTTAAAGCTCGCCCTGTTCATGCCTCAGGTCCTCTGCAGCGAACTTGAGTGCTCTGAGTGAATAGGTTGTGTCTTTGAAACAAATGTGTATCGGTACAATGGAGGAACTGTGAAAAATGTTTCCAGAGTTTGAACGTTGTGTTAAGCCACCGTTTAAAGTCCTGTCAATACCTGCAGCCAAGTATTGATCTCCTGAGGGCCCAGAGCTTTACAGCTTATTGATAGATTATGTAAATTCCCTTTGCAGTGTTTGGATGAGCTGCCTTTGCCGTGATATAAGGCAATGACAAGAGTCTCATCTATTTATGGTGACACGAGCTATTGCTGTGAATTTCAAAACTGGCTTCTTTGTTGCCATAGGCGAGCTGCAAATATGGAGCAATTTTGGACAAATGGCTGATGAAAAACACAGTGTACGTGGACCTCACCATATTATATAGACTGAAATGAACTAAAGCATCAGTTTTACAGTTGCTCGGGACACATTCTCGATTTTCTACCTTAAGTAATGCAGGTGTTGATGCGTCTCTGAGGAGGGAAAACCGGATTAGGGAATAAAGTAAATTGCACTGTCACTTTGTGATGGGTGCTGAGGCCGTATTTCCCTGTGACATGACTGCTACAGCGACTGACTTAAAAAGCGAGTGACAAGGTGTTGCTATGGAGACCTCAGTGAGGAACCTGCAGCAGCCTATCCACGGACAGTTTATGCAAACGCTGGAATGAGTGTGTTTTGTGGAAAACATCAAAGGACATCAGGTTAAACATGACAAACCTTTTAGTTTTCTTTTTCTTTTTCAAATATTGAGTCCAACATTAAAATACATTATTCATGTATATTCACAACATAAATTTCACTGTAAAGTAAGTGAGGGAAATAAAAACAGTAAACAAGAGCAAACCATGAATGAATCATTAATAGATGACAGTTGTAGTCATGGGTTAGCTTATAGCCAATCAACAGCTCACCTGTATCATGAGATCTCATTTTCTAATTAAAATCCTGAACTTTACCAGGTAAGCAGGATGGGTACACTGTGGTCATCAAGCAATGGATGTGGTCAGCAACGATACTCAGGTAGGCTGTGGTGCTTAAACAATGCTCAGTTGGTACTAAGGGGTCCAAAGTGTGTCATGAACATATCCTCCACACCATTACACCACCAACAACAGCCTGAATCATGATCCAGTCTTCATGTTATTTATACCAGTTTCTAACCCTACCATCAAAATCTCACTGCAGATATCAAAACTCATCCGAACACGTGTTGTTTTTCCAATCCTCTATGTTCCGTTTTTGTGAGCTTTGGGAGTGGCACCTGGTGTGGTCTTCTGCTGCTTCAGCCCACCTACTTCCAGGTTGGACATGTGCATTCAGAGAAGCTCTGCTGCATAACTTGGCTGAAACGGGTGTTTTCTTGAGTTATTGTTGCCTTCCTATCAGCTCAAAGCAGTCTGGCCATTCTCCTCTGACCTCTGACATCAGCAAGACATTTTCACCCAGAGATCTGCAGCTCACTGGATATTTTTCCTTTTTTTTTTTTTCCCCAGACCATTCTCTGTAAATCCTAGAGATGGTTGTGTAAGAAAATTCCAGCAGATCAGCGGTTTCTGAAATGCCTAAACACACCATATATTTGCATTAACCTAATAAAGTGGCCATGATTTTTATGTAGCACATAGCTGAAGGCCTTCAGTTACCTGCATAATGGGCAGGTTAGAAAAATAACTCAAATGTGCCTTTGTAAAAAAAAACAAAAAAAACAACTTTATGCTTTATGCTATAATCAGCTTACTGATTAAATGGCAGAGCAGCCTGCAATTTTTAAGGATAGATGATATGAACATTACTCCTTTCATGCAGTGAAAATGACAGTAAAGTGCAAACTACACCCAGGCCAGAAACAACCATCCACTGCTGCTACTGTAACACATCACTGACTCTTTCTTTCTGCAAAGCCACCAGCTAATAGCAAGAACCTAGAATGGTCTTCAAGTTGATTGTGTACGAACCCAAACAAGCCAGCCTAAGACACAGGAATGAAGTGAAGCTATCACGTTCCTTATTATGTTGATGAAAATTGAAAATGCTGAAATTACATTACATTTCAGGGGTGTATCTAATAAAGTGTCTGGTGAATGTATAACTAATTCAATTGACCAATTATAGGTGATTAGATCCCGAAGTTTGAGTCTTGTATTTACCCATTTTCATAACCTGTAAAAGTCAGCATTTAAACATCTAATTGGCATCCTTTTCATAGTCAATTATCATTTTAAGACATTCTTTTAGCATGTGCCCATCCTCAGGTGCTGCAGCAAGCGGTACGTATTTGGTGACACGTAATTATGACCCACATTAAAACACAGTTTCTGTCTTCATTTCTCTTTGTTGGTAAAATGACCTAAAAATTGAATAATTCTGAAAACTATGCAAATACCTAAAGCAAATGACCATTATGATTATGCATCATTGAAATTCAGATGGAAAAGATGAGGCTCCTATTTTGTAACATCCATCAATATGGTAATTTTAACATTTACTCCCCCTGTTCTCCATTTCTTGGTTCTGTACTTTCTACTCTGTGAGACTTGAAAGCACTGCAGCTGTTTGAGAGCACACGGGGATAAACCATTCACACAGCACACGCCACAGCAGCCATAAAATCACTCTGTTTTAGGTAAAGTCACCTTTTTACTCTTTACCTACTTATTCTCATATTTACAGTAACCACTGAATTATCTTTATCTCTAACATCCAGATTTTGAATAACCACAGAAGGCTAGGCCCCCCTCCCCATGCTACCCAAGCCTACCTTGAAACATGAGCGAGAGACTATGACTGAAGCCATACCGGTTCAGTCCGCGACAGGTGTTGAAGAACCCAGGCATACCGACGATAAGTGGACAAGGGAAGAGAATAGGGAACTGCTGGAATGCTACTGCACATGTTAGCCATGTAAAAGGGGTTACATTAAGAGGATGCAGGACCTATGTATTCTCTGACAGGCTGCCTCTAGACCAGGGGTGTCAAACTCAATCACAGAATGGGCCAAAACTGAAAACACAGTCTAAGCTGTGGGCCAAACACGATTAACATTTACTGAACAGTCTAAAACTGAAAATATTTTAATCTGCAATATGAATTTGAATGGCCACAATACAGCAACTTTTTCCTCAACACATTAAATAAAATATGATATTTTTCTTCAAAAATAACATCAGGGAACATGAGAACATTTCAAGCTGATGAAAATTTGCAAATTTCCTTTTTGATGTGATATCAGAAAAGTCCAGAAACAACAACAAGCTATTCAGTTTTCTCTCTTATTCTGTTTCTTTCTTACGTTCCACGACAAATTTCCTCAGGCAGCTCATCGCACCTGTGTGATAAGGCACGTAAATATTTTGTTATATATAAAAAGTTAAAAGAATTTAAGCACCTACAGCTGCCATCATTGCTTCAGGAGTATAATTTGAAAAATGAGATCTCATGATACAAGTGACCTGCTGATTGCCTATATTCTAACCCATAGCTACAACTGCATATCATCTGTCTATTAATGATTCATTCATGGTTTGCTGTTGTCACTCTTCCAGTTTGATGAATTGAACAACTTTTTTAACCGGTTCACACACACTCACCCTCAGCCATCTCTCCTTCTTTCCTCAAAACACCTCCCTCCAGACATCACAGCAACCCCATCCTCCTCTTCCTCCACCACTACAACACAGACTCATCCAAGCGTCATGGCAGACCAGGTCAGGGGTCAGCTGAGGAAGCTTCACCCCAGGAAAGCAGCCTGTCTGGACAATATGTGGGGAAAAGACCTGGGTGAATCACTTCAATGCAATCTGCAACTGGGGAGAGTGCCCACCCTCTGGAAGACATCCTGCACTGTTCCAGTTCCTAAAAAGGAACAGTCCAGCGAGCTGAAAGACTTCCGACTGGTGGCACTCACCTCACATCTAATGAGGACATTGGAGCAGCTTATCCTCATGCACCTCAGACCTCAGGTGTAACATGTAACATATGTGAAAGGATCTGGAACATTGTTCAGCAATCATTGCTTTGGTGGTGGGTCAGTGATAGTCTAGGGAGGCACATCCATGGTGGGACGCACAGACCTCTACAGGCAAGGCAACGGCGTCCTGACTGCCATTAGGTATCAGGATGAAATCCATGGACCCATTGACAGACCCTACACTGGTGCAGTGGCTCCTGGGTTCCTCCTTGAGTACGCCAATGCCCAGCCTCATGTGGTGAGAGTCTGCAGGCAGTTCCTGGAGGATGAAGGAATTGATATCATTGACCGGCCCCCACTCACCTGACCTAAATCCAGTAGAACACCTCTGGGACTTTATGTTTCAGTCCATCCGATGCAGCCAAGTTGCACCGCAGACTGTCCAGGAGCATAGTGATGCCCTGGTCCAGATCTGGGAGGAGATCCACCAGGACACCATCTATCCTCTCATTAAGAGCATGCTCTGACACTGTCAGGCATGTACCATTTTTGAGTACCATTTTTGAGTTGCTTTTGGCAAAATGGACTAGCCTGCCACATAATTCTGTCACTTTCATTTTTGGGGTGTGTTTGAATTCAGCCATATGTAGATCGATAATTGTCATCTCCATCAAACAATGTGGCATCCTGTTATTTCTAACACATCACCCAGTCTATCCGTATAGATATCCAGCATTATTCTTTTTTCCTCATTTAGGTCTGATGTGTTTTCAAAAATCAGTATATTTAGTTTACTTGTGAGTGATTACTTTAACAGGATATTGTATGTGAAACTAACACAAAATAAGCTACAGTGTCTGCGTTCATGGTAATGATGCAGCGTATATGCAAGGTAGTTTTCTTAGACTTCTGCCTTGAGGTCTATTTAAACAAAGAAAGCAGTGTCAGTATTTATTCGAGGAGGTAATCTATCATTGTTTTTGGACTTATTATGGAAATGGCTGACAATAAGAATGAACTGAATACTCCCAATATTGTTGTTTTTCCCATTTATTATGCCAAAAAAAAGTGTTTTGTTTTTTGTTTTGTTTTTTTAAGCCTGTCATGTCCGGCAGATCTTGCAAACAGAACAGTGATCTGAATGCATTATTATGCCAAGCATATTTACTATTCAAGATGAGCTTTATATGTTCTTTATAGGCTCCTCTTGTTAGTGTGTCTCCTTTATTTTATTGGTGTTATTTTTAACATATTGTGACACTGAGTTCAATTTAACATCTACGAAATCAGACCTGACAGGCTTAGGAAAGAAAGGGGAGAAAGAAAGAGGGGAAAAGAGAAGAAAAAAAATAGCACCAGTGAGTAAACCAAATAACTCATCACTTTATAAAACATGAAAGATGCTGTCAAAATTTGCAAAGTTAAGATTGTGTGGGCAATACAAAAAATAAATAAAGTTAAATTAAATTTAAAAAAAGAAAAGAAAAGAAGCAGAAGCATGGTTACACGAACCAACCATTTTGTGTTGTGATTACAAGAGCGTTTTCTGTCATGAAATGTACTTACCAATGAGGGCAGAATGACATAGCTCCACCCACCAGAAGCTAGAGGCGGGCACGAAAGCCCCAGGAAGCCCAGGCCACCAGCAGCCCACTATGACCTATGAACACCCGCCACCACTCATTCCAAAGACAACCGCACCCCTACCCCAGCAGACGGGAGAGGGAGGCCTTAGACGGAGCCCCCTCCAGCCGAGGAGCAAGGGCCCCAGGGAACCCGAGGCGATGAGAAGCCAGCCCCCCCTCCAGCAGCCAGCCCCCCATACAGGCCGACGGCAGGGCTCCAGAGCACCGGGCACCAGAGGACCACCCGACCCCCACAGAGTCCCCCCCCACGCCAAAGAAGCCAACGCAGCCCCGTGCCACAACCCCCAGGGTAAAAAAGTGTTGTTTTTTTTTAAGGTTCCTACAACATTTAGGCATCATTTTTTTTAATGTTATGTTACTTACAGGACAGCATCAGCCAAAAACATGACTCTTTTGGGAGAATGCACTAAAATCCAACACGATGAAAGGATTTTTTGAGACATCTCTGTTTTACTGTCTCCCTTGCCCATACCCTAGCTCATGTATAAGTCTTAAAACCATTTAAACAGGCATCCTCATTTTTCTGCACTTCAGCTGGTCCATAAACATCAACATCATTCATGTATGTTGAATTTTCCTCCTTTTCTTTGCTCTACAATTTTACACCTTTTGAAATGTCAGTGTTAAAGTTAGAATGCAACTTCACCAACACGAAGACAGCGTGAAAACCTTACCACCAATCACAACAATCCCAGTTTTGATGAACCCTTATAAGGAAATAAACTTTGAAGTTGAATATTTCAGGCTGTTTCCAGAAGATGTTCTTACTTACCTGCAGACTTTTCTGTCTGCTGGCATTTCCAAAGCAAGAGGAGCAACTGGCACAACACTGATAACTTTAGTTCAATAAAAACAATAATGTTAAGTCAAGATCTGAACTGCATCCATTTAGTAAAGTGTGCACGGATGTGCTCAAATAATAACCGCACAAAGAATTCGGCATCTGTAACCGTCTAGAAGAATATGGGCTCGATTGTAAGAAAACAGAAACCTCGTGCAATGTTTCACTTGATGCACTGCAGGACTTTATATTGTGCGCGTACTGAGGCTCGTTCTATCATTATTGTGTTGTTCTGTCCAAGTGAAGCTGTGAAAAGCAATAATCTTAAGAGTGCTCTGTCTGAGTAACAGAATGGTGATACTTTAACATACTGATATTGCACTTTTTCATAGGGTTTATTGCTGTTTTGTTTTGTTTTTTTATTGTGCTTACAATTGTGCTCATGATCATGTTTGTGGCACTTCCATCTGGGCCATATGGTGTAATCTTGAGTAATATAGAGACCTTAAGTTTACGCCTCAAGCAGCAAAATCACTACTTTCTTGCTGTGCATCAAAAGAAAAGCGATGATAAGGTTGAGTCCTGCTGGGAAAATTGTTGTGGCTCTCTCTGCATCAACAGCACGTGGTTAGGTTTCTCCTCTTCAGCTCGACTAAAAATAAAGCTGAATTGCAGCCAGGGAAGGTCAGCATGGATTATGGAGCACTGTGCTCCCCGTGGAAAAGACTTGTTTGTTGTCCGTCCCAATGTCAGATCGAGAATCGGGAGGGAAAGTGCCTCTCTCAGCAGGTCCACACTTCCTGTCAATGATAATCCGATGGAATGGCTGATCTGGGCTGCATGGACCGAGGCCATTGTGGAAGAGACAAGCCGGGGTTTCTGCTTGAAGCTTGTGTAATGCTCAGAGGCTGTCCAGGCTGATGAAGCATATAGATGAAACTGACTGTTTACATAGATTGAATGCTGGATATAGTGATGTTGAAAGAATTTTGTGATAATGCTAGCAAGTGTGCACATCCTGATTTAATTAGGCCTTAAATCTTTAAGTTAAGTGGTGTTAGGGTTTCTCTTAGTCTGCTTAAGAGAATAAAGTCCTTTGTCCTTTCAGTGAGTCCTGGAAAGTTACCACATTATTTTTTGCAAAGGAACACACCACTAACTGGCTAACTCAGGTGTAGCTACACCAGCACTCACTGCACTTACCCTGGAAAGTCCCAGCACACAGGTAAGCATTTTAAAGTTTTTATTATTTTCTGTAGAAAACTCATTCATCTTAGTTTTACTCCACATTTCCCCCCTTGTCTTCCACACCCCATCCACAGTGCCACTATGACTGACCAGTGGGGCCTGCCCCACAGTTTCAGAACCCCCGGTCCAATCAATGAGCCCAGTTTGATCTTTTCAGATGGTCCAACAGCCAAAAATGTTCTAATCATATAACACTGGATATTTGGCACTCTTGCATGATTAAAGAACTGAAATTTGAACACTATCAAAGCTGGCTTGCTAATTGATTTTGGGTACCTCACCAAACTGATTTACGCAGCTATTGTTTTATGGTCAAATCAATGTTTTTTTGTTCTTCATACAAGATGTATGCTTTAAATAGTCTGCAACAATGACAGCTTCTGCAGTGCTTACGCTTACTATACTGTGCGTTATCAGTGCCCGAATCTCTTTGAAGTACACCTCGACGACTCATTGCCTCTGAACTCCAGCTTGCCGTGGGCACAGCTCATACTGCTGCTGATGAGTAGAGGGCTTTAATCCTTAACTCAAATGGCAAAGCAAGTGATGGAAAGCAGTTGAAAGTTGAGGTTCAGGTAGATGTCTCACCTGCTGCAGAAAGAGCTTTCAGTTTTCCAGTGGGATGATGTTTGCCTTCAGAACACGCTCCTTCAGGAAAGCAGGTTTCTATTCCCAGAGTTTCGTGAAACAAGACACTAAAATTACAGCGCTGATGCAGCAAACGAGACTCAAACAACTGTGCCGAATCTGAAGAGTACAAGTGAATAACTTATGTGCTGAACAGCCATCATTCAATGACACGAACACTCGTTCAGCGCACTTATTAAGCTCAGACCGTTGCTTATCCTCATCACTTTCTTAAGTTATTTGACTTCTCGACAATGTATTCATATATGAATTCACCAAACCGAAGGTGGTGCCCATCTTTTATGTTCCCCTCTGTTTGATTCTGCCACTTAAGCCACTGTAACCTATTTCCTTGCAGGAGGACTGAAAGGTGGTGTGGTCATGTCCTTGGCTAATGCCTAACGCGTGCGTCATTGATTAAGTAGAAATCAATAACTAGGTCCGTTCAAAATGCAACAAAATGATGTGCCTCATAGTTTGTTTGGGTTTTTTTTTTTTACTGTATAACAATTAGAAGCACAGCTCCTTGATGTAAGAGGTTCACAGCAAAATCAAGCAGGAGACATGGTTGGTCACCTAATGTCCACTGCCAGTTTTCCACTCTGTGTATGTGCTTCATCTTCACCACACTGCATAAACAGCTTCAGGAATGCATGTGATTCATGCTCATGTACTAGTCTTTTCCATCATGACAGATGAGACTTGAGCTGTGTCTGAATTTGTTCATACTCCCAATTTGCAGTCCTGCTAGATTCTGATTTGCTGCAAATATTGCCATAGAACTTTAAATCAGTGTTATCATTTCTATTCCTGTATCTGGTTTACATCAGTGTGTGACTATATGCCAGTGTTCCGTTTTGAGTAGACTCTCATTTAGTAATTGTAAAAACTAAAACATCTGTAAAGTGCTTGTGCCTGGCTCTGAGCTCTGGATGGTTTAAGCTTAAGAACGCTTTTGCGGTTTCCCCCTGCGGCAAACTTTAGCTCACTTTGTGTCTTCACTCACTTGCACGCTGACACACTGACAGTGTAGTGTGTGGCTGTAAGTGTGCATGTGACTATTTGCCTGGGCTGCTGTACATAAGTTGTAGATGCATGTAAGTGACCGGCTCATAAATGATGATATGTGAGGCTGACCGCCCCGTCGCCAGTCCCGGGAGAAAACACTGGATTCAGGATCCGGTTCCTGGCCCGTCAATCAGTGCATCTCTAGAAGATTGGAAAGCGTTGCGTGGTCTGTTGAATTTTAATTCCTGCTGCAACATTCAGATGGTGGGGTCGGAATTTGGGACAAACAACATGAAAGCATGTATTTTTTTTCTTCCTTCCTCCACAGTTACCAATTCTCAATCCAGCAGAGCATCTTTGGGATGTGGTGGAATGGGAGGATTGCACCGTGGATGTGCACGTGAGAAATCTGCAGCAATTGTGTGATGTTATCATGTCAACATGGACCAAAATCTCTGAGGAATGTTTCCAGCATTTTGTTGAATCTGAGCCATGAAGAATTAAAGCAGCTCTGAAGGCAATAGGGCAGCAAACCCAGTGCTAGCAGAGTATTTCTACTGAAGTCTTCAGCAAGTGCAAGAAGGCTCTGTCAGTATGAGAAAACAGAATCTTCCTTCACATAATTAGTTCAGTGTTGATCAATGTTGGACATTAGCTCAACATTAAGTCATAACATTCGCCATATTCTTTAGTCATTTTTTAAACATCTTTATAGCTTCCGCAAGAAGCAGGTTAAGAGGAATAGTTACAAACACAAGTTAGCGTTTTAGTGTTTGTCAGAAATGCCTGGCGCTGAGGTCCATCAGGCTTCCAGGCTTGTAATAAGCTGGTGGAACCCACAAATACTGCCTTTTTTTTTTTACTGGAAGGAAACCTTTACACTGTATTTCGTGTACCCCTTGCTTAATAATGTTCAGGTACTTTGAAACTGAGAAATGGAGTGAGGAAAAAAATACTAAATGGCTCAATATGAAAACAACTGCAACAGTTACATTTTGTACTGAGTGACGTGCTCAAACAAAAGCCTCAGAAATCTGCTTGCATTACTTAGAGCCACTGCATGTCATACTCACAGTGTGGGCTTGGCACCCTCGTAGCACTTTTCTGTTAATATCACTGTCATCCATTATGGCAAAGAGGTTCAGTGTTGTGACAGCAAGCCTAACTCCACAAGACAGTCTTTACTATATTACCCTTCACCTGTGATGAGTATTGAAATTACACTGGCCTGTGATGACCAGTGCTTTATGTCCGTCGTAATTGTGCGTTCACATTTCCTCAGGTGGCGGCTTTAATTGCAGACCAAGAAGAAAAACTGGTGAAAGGACAACAGTTGAATCATTTCCAGAAAGCAGGCCATTAATTATGATGTGCTGTAATTGCAGATCTTTGGGGCCGGCCAATTATGTGATTGAAGTGAAAGCTGGCAGCTTTGGTCTCCTGTGTTTTGGAAATAAGTGCCATGTTTTGGAGCTGACAGTGCTGTAGGTTTCAAATGTCTTCTTTTTTTCTTCTTCTTCTTCTGTTTTTCTCATAAAATTTCTAAGGAGAATTTAATTTGCATAGTCGTGGGACACTTTTGTGCAATTCCTGGAATGTGATCACGCCATAATTAATCGGTGAAATTGAAAATGAAAATGAAATGACAGCACTTGTATAACTATAGCATAAAATATGAACTGAGACTTAATCAGGGTCAATTAGGCCCCCGGTCAATTAATACAGGTAACCAATTAGTCTGACCAAAATCCTTCAAGCATGATATTTCTCATTCAAATGTTTACCTCATTTACTCGTTGCAGATGTTTTTCCAGTATAACCACAATTTTCAGCTAGCGAGTGAAGTACAGCTCGCATGTACAGTGGTGTGAAAAAGTGTTTGCCCCCTTCCTCATTTCCTGTTTTTTTGCATGTTTGTCACACTTAAGTGTTTCGGAACATCAAACCAATTTAAACAATAGTCAAGGACAACACAAGTAAACACAAAATGCAATTTGTAAATGAAGGTGTTTATTATTAAAGGTGAAAAAAAATCCAAACCATCATGGCCCTGTGTGAAAAAGTGATTGCCCCCCTTGTTAAAACATACTATAACTGGTTTTTCACACCTGAGTTCAATTTCTCTAGCCACACCCAGGCCTGATTATTGCCACACCTGTTCTCAATCTAGACTTCACTTAAATAGGAGCTGCCTGACACAGTAAGGTCCACCAGAAGATCCTTAAAAGCTACACATCATGCCGAGATCCAAAGAAATTCAGGAACAATTGAGAAAGAAAGTAATTGAGATATATCAGTCTGGAAAGGGTTATAAAGCCATTTCCAAAGCTTTGGGAATCCAGCGAACCACAGTGAGAGCCATTATCCACAAATGGCGAAGACATGGAACAGTGGTGAACCTTCCCAGGAGTGGCCGGCCGCCCAAAATTACCCCAAGAGCGCAGCGACGACTCATCCAAGAGGTCACAAAAGACCCCACAACAATGTCCAAAGAACTGCAGGCCTCACTTGCCTCAGTTAAGGTCAGCGTTCATGCCTCCACCATCAGAAAAAGACTGGGCAAAAATGGCCTGCATGGCAGAGTTCCAAGGAGAACACCACTGCTGAGCAATTTTTCCAAAACACATCTTGATGATCCCCAAGACTTTTGGGAAAACATTCTGTGGACCGATGAGACAAAAGTGGAACTCTTTGGAAGGTGTGTGTCCCATTACATCTGGCGTAAAAGGAACACTGCATTTCAGAAAAAGAACATTATACCAACAGTAAAATATGGTGGTGGTAGTGTGATGGTCTGGGGCTGTTTTGCTGCTTCAGGACCTGGACGACTTGCTGTGATAAATGGAACTATGAATTCTGCTGTCTACCAAGAGATCCTGAAGGAGAATGTCCGACCATCTGTTCGTGTACTCAAGCTGAAACGAACTTGGGTTCTGCAGCAGGACAATGATCCTAAACACACCAGCAAGTCCACCACTGAATGGCTGAAGAAAAACAAAATGAAGACTTTGGAGTGGCCTAGCCAAAGTCCTGACCTGAATCCTATTGAGATGTTGTGGTATGACCTTAAAAAGGCCGTTCATGCTGGAAAACCCTCTAATGTAACTGAATTAGGACAATTCTGCAAAGATGAGTGGGCCAAAATTCCTCCAGAACGCTGTAAAAGCCTCATTGCAAGTTATCGCAAACGCTTGGTTGCAGTTGTTGCTGCTAAGGGTGGCCCAACCAGTTACTAGGTTTAGGGGGCAATCACCTTTTCACACATTGCATTTTGTGTTTACTTGTGTTGTCCTTGACTATTGTTTAAATTGGTTTGATGTTCCGAAACACTTAAGTGTGACAAACATGCAAAAAAACAGGAAATGAGGAAGGGGGCAAACACTTTTTCACACCACTGTACGCACAACGGCCACTAATAACAGGACACGCACACACGAAAAATCAAAAACATTAAAAACAAGAAATGCAACAAATAACCAAAACACACCCAAGTAGGGAAATAGAAAATTGCTAGGAAAAAGCATTGCTACACCAGAAGCGCTCTTGGACATTAATGGGATAGCCACTTGGACACACCAGGCCCATCACTGCCACTTGAGCTGCAGAGCACTTCAAGTGTGGTGAATGTGTTTTGCAGCATTTTCTGTTGGCGTAGTGTTTTATTTATGTATGCATTTATTTATTTATTTGTATGTGTTTTGATATTTGTTGTATTTCTGATTAGGAACACATTTCTCTACATCGTTGTGCTGTCACTCTTAAATGTGTTTTCATATTTGTATCATTGCTGTATTTGGAGTGCCTATCCCACCAGCTTTGATGTCAGAAGTCACTGGAATGTACGTAAGTGTACCTTTCACTCATCAGGTGTTGTTTCAAGCATATGCAGTATATTCATTGAAGGGCACCTATGTTTAATTTCCATACAACACAACCAATCGTACCATTTTCTGCTATTATAGCAGCTACTAATTCTGTAGGTGTGGAAGACAACTTTCGATATATGAAGTTTTGACAGGTGTTCTGAATATAGTATACATTCACTGGACAATTTATTAGGTACTGGGTTGGACTCTCTTTTGCCTTGAGAACTGTTTGAATTCTTCAGTGGCACAGATTCAGCATTTGCTGCAGATTTGTCGGCTGCACAGCCATGATGAGAATCTCCTGTTTCACTGCATCCAAAAGATGCTCTATTGCAGGGGTATTCAAATAAAATTTAAAGAGGTCCAGTCAGACAAAATTTCATGAGGCCAAGGTCCAGTAGTCCAACTATTTAATGTGATATATATATATACAGTGCCTTGCGAAAGTATTCGGCCCCCTTGAACTTTTCAACCTTTTGCCACATTTCAGGCTTCAAACATAAAGATATAAAATTTTAATTTTTTGTGAAGAATCAACAACAACTGGGGCACAATCGTGAAGTGGAATGAAATTTATTGGATGTGTCAAACTTTTTTAACAAATAAAAAACTGAAAAGTGGGGCGTGCGATATTATTCGGCCCCCTTGCGTTAATACTTTGTAGCGCCACCTTTTGCTGCAATTACAGCTGCAAATCTCTTGGGGTATGTCTCTATCAGTTTTGCACATCGAGAGACTGAAATTCTTGCCCATTCTTCCTTGCAAAACAGCTCGAGCTCAGTGAGGTTGGATGGAGAGCGTTTGTGAACAGCAGTCTTCAGCTCTTTCCACAGATTCCCGATTGGATTCAGGTCTGGACTTGGACTTGGCCATTCCAACACCTGGATACGTTTATTTGTGAACCATTCCATTGTAGATTTGGCTTTATGTTTTGGATCATTGTCTTGTTGGAAGATAAACCTCCGTCCCAGTCTCAGGTCTCTTGCAGACTCCAACAGGTTTTCTTCCAGAATGGTCCTGTATTTGGCCCCATCCATCTTCCCATCAATTTTGGCCATCTTCCCTGTCCCTGCTGACGAAAAGCAGGCCCAAACCATGATGCTGCCACCACCATGTTTGACAGTGGGGATGGTGTGTTCAGGGTGATGTGCTGTGTTGCTTTTACGCCAAACATATCGTTTTGCATTGTGGCCAAACAGTTCGATTTTGGTTTCATCTGACCAGAGCACCTTCTTCCACATGTTTGGTGTGTCTCCCAGGTGGCTTGTGGCAAACTTTAAATGAGACTTTTTATGGATATCTTTGAGAAATGGCTTTCTTCTTGCCACTCTTCCATAAAGGCCAGATTTGTGCAGTGTACGACTGATTGTTGTCCTATGGACAGACTCTCCCACCTCAGCTGTAGATCTCTGCAGTTCATCCAGAGTGATCATGGGCCTCTTGGCTGCATCTCTGATCAGTCTTCTCCTTGTTTGAGATGAAAGTTTAGAGGGACGGCCGGGTCTTGGTAGATTTGCAGTGGTCTGATACTCCTTCCATTTCAATATGATTGCTTGCACAGTGCTCCTTGAGATGTTTAAAGCTTGGGAAATCTTTTTGTATCCAAATCCAGCTTTAAACTTCTCCACAACAGTATCTCGGACCTGCCTGGTGTGTTCCTTGGTCTTCATGATGCTCTTGCACTTGGAACAGAACCCTGAGACTATCACAGAGCAGGTGCATTTATACGGAGACTTGATTACACACAGGTGGATTCTATTTATCATCATCAGTCATTTGGGACAACATTGGATCATTCAGAGATCCTCACTGAACTTCTGGAGTGAGTTTGCTGCACTGAAAGTAAAGGGGCCGAATAATATTGCACGCCCCACTTTTCTGTTTTTTATTTGTTAAAAAAGTTTGACACATCCAATAAATTTCATTCCACTTCATGACTGTGTCCCACTTGTTGTTGATTCTTCACAAAAAAATTTAAATTTTATATCTTTATGTTTGAAGCCTGAAATGTGGCAAAAGGTTGAAAAGTTCAAGGGGGCCGAATACTTTTGCAAGGCACTGTATATATATATATATATATATATATATATATATATATATATATATATATATATATATATATTTGGATTTTACATTATAGTTTAGTTTTCATTAGTTTTAGTGATATTTTTAGTTTTCCAGTCAGGTGCAAGAGTGACTATTATGTAATGAAAACTCGACAAAAGATACCATTTAAAAAAATTGCATTCACAAAATAGCAGCATTACGTGCTTAATGTGTGTAATATTAAGGACACACATGAACATCAACAGGGAGAAACAAAGAAAAATATGAACATAAAGAAAAACACAACTCCAAAGCTCAATAAACTTTACAACAAACTTTAGCATCAATGCAGTACACGTGGTGTATAACATCAGAACACAGCAAACGTTTGACAAAAACAAACTGAACTCTTTGAAGGAATCAAAGCTCAAATCCAGCTCAATCCTGATGTTATACACCACATGAAGCTGCTTCTGTTTTGGAGCTGCTCAGTGGGCTAGCTTGGTTAGATGCTCCTAATTAGACTTGCAGGGTCTTCGCGGCCTCTTCACACAACCTACGAAGTGGCTGACCTCATGTCCGCATTTATGCTTATGTAGTTGGATTATGTGTTAATTACCTTGTGGTCGCGTGCTGGTGTTTTTTGGCTGCAAACACATTTGTCCCTGTTTTTTCCACTTTCTTCATTCCCTCACGTCCATTCCGATAGTTTCAGCGGGCTCCATCCAGGAATTTGCTGACATTTGTGAGTCCTAATATTGATGCTTTGATTATTATTCCTGATTGTTATTCTCTGACTGATAACGCAGCTGGAAACACACAAGGACTGAACAGGTTAATCACAGTGTTGTGGGCTGCGTGGACCCAACGAGTAGTCACATTTCTCCAGAGGTGCACTTCAGGTGACGTCGTAGGATCAGAGCGGTTTGTGTAGCCGTTGTGCGCTTCTCAGGTGGACTTTGATGCTGGTGATTTTCCATTTGAGAAGTGCTCCGCACATGTTTTCATCATCCAAAACAAGACACTTCTATCTGTCTCGCTATCATACTCGAAGAAACCCCTTTATGGGATTCTGCTGCTTTCTCGGCAGACCGCTGCCAATACTTTGTGGACCAGCACGGTGAGCACGCCCACGCATGCACACCGTTGCCCAATGGCGCTCGCAGCTTAAACTGCTAGAGCGGGAAAAAATGATTTCATATCAGTCCACAAGGGTTTTAAAAAAAATAATGAAAACGAAAGTCATTTTATCTATAATTTCAGTTAGTTTTAGTTAGTTAGTTTTTTAAACTCACAATACAGTTTTAGTTAGTTATCGTTTTTTCCTTTTAATTATAGTTTTTATTTATTTCAGTTAACAAATATGTTTTTTTAATTTCAGTTTTCATTATTTCATTTGTTTTTGTTAACTATAATAACTCTGTTTATTACAAAGTTGTTACAACGTTACCGGCTGGCAGGAACCAGCTTGGTGGTATCACGTGGCATGGCCAAACTCACATGCAATTGTCAGTGGGTTTCCTTGGACGATTCACCAATACCACAAGGACAGTAAAAGCTGCGCCGGTAAACCAGAAAGCGCTCAACAAGATTTTATGTGGTCATTTCTGTTTTGGTATTAGGTTCGAGTCTGCATGAGACATCATTTCGGCCCGAGGTCCACCTATTAGTGACCTCTGCTCTATTAGATTGAGATCTGGTGATTCTGGGGTTTTTATTGACTGCAGTGAACTGATTGTCATGTTAAAGAAACCCGTTTGAGATGATTTGAACTATGTTAAATTGTGCTTTATCCTGCTGGAAGCAGTCATAAGAGAATGAGTGGTCATACAGAGATGGACATGATCAGTAACAATACTCAGGTAGGGTGTGCAATTTAAATGATGCTCAGTTGGTACTAAAGTGGCCAAAGTGTACCAAGAAAATATCCTCCACACCATTACACCACCAGCAACAGCCCCTTTCATGTTGTTTACACCAAATTCTGACCCTACCATCTGAATATGGCAGCAGAAATTGAGACTCATCGGACCAGGCAGCATTTTTCCAATCATCTGTTGTCCAGTTTTGGTGAGCCTATGTGAATTGCGGCCTCAGTTTCCCGTTCTTAGCTGACAGGAATTGCCCCGGTTGTGGACTTCAGCTGTTACATCCCATCTGCTTCAAGGTTATGTTGTGTGTTCAGAGATGCTCTTCTGCATACCTTGGTTGTAACCAGTGGTTTGTTGAGTTGTTGTTTCCTTCCTATCAGCTCAAAGCAGTCTAGCCATTCTCCTCTGACCTCTGGCATCAACAAGGCATTTTCACCCCACGAGCTGCAGCTCACTGGATATTTTCTCTTTTTCAGATGATTCTCTGTAAACCCAGAGATGGTGGTGTGGGAAAATCCCAGCAGATCAGCTGTTTCTGAAACACTCATAAATCCTATTTCTTCTTTATTCTGATGCTCAGTTTGTACTTCAGTAGTTCGTCTTGTTCGTGTCTACGTGCTTAAATGCACTGAGATACTTCCATGTGAGTGGCTGATTAAATATTTGCATTAACAAGCATTTGAACAGTGGCCAGTGAGTATATACTTATTATTAGCAAATGACTGATTAATAACTAAGGTCCTGCATGTTACCATTTCCAAAATAAATAATATTAATGTATTAATATGTACTAATATCTCCTGGAATGATTTGTTATGTGTTGTAATTTCAATTTCATGAGTTTGAGTGCCTGTTGATGATATTAGGTCATGACTCAAATCCCTTACACCAATTATAAATTTTAGAATATAAGAGCTTCGGAGCATTCTAAGGAAGCAGATGGCACTGGATAAAAGCTTGTTACTTTTTTATTTATCGGTTAAAGTTTTCTTTCTTGCTATTCTCACCGCAGCTTGATTTGTTCTTAAAATGCAAACAGTTCTGCGACCTTGGGTTTTTGTTTGGTTATTTTGGACCCTTCAGACCTTCAGTTTTTTTCTGTTCTGTTTCACTCTTCGCTTCCCAATTACAATTCTTCTGTGTATCTCTGTCTTTTAGCTATGCATAAGCTTTCTTATCCTCCATGTGACCTCACTTGGGAGACTGCTCACACCATCCATCATGGAAATCAATTGCCCTCAGTCACTAAACAATTATAGTTACCTATTTAAAATTTCTTATGTGTTAAAGCGAGAAAAGGGGTTACCTTAGTTAGCTCATTAATTTGCCATGTGTTGGATTGCCTGCGAAATGCTTTAGTTAACACATGGATCCGTTATGAGGTCACTGCACAATCAAACACTAAGGCTGACCTCACTGTCCTTTACCGTTCGTTGTGAACACACATCAGTGACAGGGTGATGAGAGGGAGGCACAAATGCCCTTTCTTCTACATCTTTCTGACCTTTTTAAAATTTGGAAATACTGCTCTGGGCGCTCAATTGCCGAAGATAGATTGCTGTGCTGAGAAACGCGTCGGTCTCTTCGAGATTATACAGTACTTGAAAGAAATACCTCGGCGGAGCATTGGTCGAGAGACGATGGGGATGATGAAACCACGCAGTGAAAAACAAAACTCCTCTCTACGCCAGTGTTGCTAAGAGATGTGCGGCCAACTTTTATGGTGCAAAGCTGACTGAACAAAGTCATCTTACTGCCTATAAAAATGAATGAGTAAAATTTTCCCCCTTTCCCTTTCAGGTAAATGATTTTTTTATGTAGGTTACTGCTATTTAAGTCTTCACTACATTTAAATTTTGGAAGGGTGCATTATGCTGATAAAGTTTTAAACATCTAGCCACAGGTCAGCTTCACAGTCCTACAGTACACAGAGAAACACTCGTTCAGCCTACTGATTAACACTACAGTACACGGGTGTTACATTGTGGTAATGTCAGACTTGGCTATCAGCTATCTGTGTAGCTTAACCAATCTCAAAATGTAGTTATGGGTCAGTGTGATTCATACGAAGAGAGACTGTCACTTAATGGTGTTAAACAGTGATTAAAAGCATGTATTATAGAGAATAACATATCTTTGAATGCTAACTTGCTAACAATATTTCTCAGCCATGCTAAGCTGCCCTCAGCAAAGAACATTTGAAACGCACCCCGTCACATTTCTCTCTTCAGTCGTCACAAATTTTCATCCTCTTTTTAACTTCTTGGGGTGAAGCTGTAGCTTGGGCATAAAAGATGGCCGTAGCGACCATAGCATCAATCGCCATTAACGATGTCCAGATGTGAACATTCTAGCCATCTTCGCGTTTTAAAAATGGTTGTGACAAGCAAGTGGTAGATCTGACCGTGGCGGCTGTGATCAACAATTCATTTGCCAGTGAGCATTGTTTTAGTCTCCTTTATGGCTTTAATGATGACCATAAGTTAAAGAATAAATATTTTATTCAATATGAATTGAAACCAGTGACTGAGCCCATAAAGATATCTTTAACTGATTTTTTTTTCAAAACCAACTTCTGCAAATGTTATTCATTTAGCTAAATAGATTAGTAGCCCATAAAAAGATACAGTATTTTTTGTTGTTGTTGGAAGGAAGACACTTTTTTTTGGTAATCAGTTCAAGTTAAAAACCAAAAGTATCATGAAGACTGACATCTTAAAAAAATGTATATTAATTATTTATCTTTAAACTTTTGGCTTACTTGTGTTGGTAGCATTGTTAGTGTCTTTCACTCTGCTCTGTGGCAGTAAACACACTATCGCTGACTAATGTCAATGCCAATGTTCCATTTTACTGATGGAAACCATGCCTCCCCTGGTGGCTCACTTAAACACACTTGCCCTTTCAGCCCCACTTACCTAATAGCTGGCGGCACATTGATCAACCCCCATGCTGTCTGTCACCTCCCGCGTGCCGTCCCCAGGCGCTGATGAGCTCGGACAGACAGCGTCTCTTGCTTGTAAGGTACCGCGATCCGTGACCTTTACAAGTTTGGACCGCAATTTACCGAAAATTAGCTGAGTCCAACATGTAAATTAATCCAGAGAAAGGGCAGGGGAATCAATTTCTCTTTAGTTTACATATCGCTGTATCTTCTGGGATGAGAATCATTGGGACAGAACCAAAAACAATTACAAAGATTTCAAAGCAAAACAGGCGAGGCACTAAACAAAGCCGAGATGGAGAGATGTGACCTTTTTAGTTTCAAAACAAAAAGTTTTAAGGCTTTTAAAGAACTTTTTTTCATGAAGTTCATGAAAAAATTCTGTTTATCTTTACATATGGTAGTTTTCATTCTTTATTAAAAAGTGAGTGAATATTGAGTATATGCTCTCATCCGGCCTGATCTCAGCTCAGTAATATGATTTCCTGTGCCACAAAACATCAGCACCATTTACATCCATGATCATCTGGCCTTGGTCTTTAAATCCTTCGGTTTGGTCTGCATATCGAGCATTGATACGCTCTCCCCCCAATGGCAAGGCAATACTTTTTAAACCAATTAGGTGGCCCTGCCTCCCAAGACATCTCCACTGACAAGTAGCCAATGCAATTTCCATAACTGAGCGACTGGCACCCTCAAGGGCAGTACCACAGCACTGTGGGAGGTGCTGCCGTGCACCTCAGCGTTGCTCTCGGCTCGCTCATTTGGAAAGTCACATCACAAACAAGCCAAACACTTGTCATAAAAGATTAGAGTCAGCAAAGTTTTTGAGCTTTAATTGCTGGTCTTTAATAATGTCATCAGTAAAACCCATGACTGGCTTGATGCGAATGACTCCACCAGTGGTGTTTCTCAAGGACAATTACCAGTTTACCTTCCTCTCCTGGCATCTAAGAACACTGTGACCCCATATTACAGCAAAGCAGTGAATCAGCTTTATTAGATTACTTCCCAACCTTGACCTGGCAGCTCTCCGGAGGAGGAGGAGGAGGAACTCATCTCACTCTAAATTACTTCAGCCTGCCTCCAAACTTCAGTTACAGTGTGTTTTACATCCTTTGGACTTTCTGCGTGTTGTTTATGTCACCCTCTGGTTGGGCTGTGTTCGGCATGAGGGATGGGAAAACCCCAGACGGATTACAATGCAACTACAGTTATGATGGAGAATTAGCTGAACTAAAAAGTACTAGTCACTAATTATTACATTATATATGGATATAGTGACAAACACAGAAACTCTAAATGGACTGTGAGACCAGTATTGATTGTCATGAGATAGAAAATAATTTGTTTTTCGGGAATTTTGTTTGATTGTTTCCTCTCTCTTGGCCTTGAAAATTATCCAAATAAAATGATCTAATGAAGAAAAGTAAACTCTAGCTCACTTGATTTTAATTTTTTGTTGCATGCTTGTGAACATCCTGCACTGTATACCTTCAGAGCATTGGTTGCGAGCATCCTCCTGAGTCTAAAGGTCTGCAAAATGCAGTAAGCCAGTGGGCGCAGCAACCAAAGAATGGCAGGAATCTGTGATTGTTCTGCTACTGTTTCTGGCAATAACAATTAAATAACCGGGGTGAGATTTGTCTGGATCCCGCTGGAACTCCAGCCGAGTGCAATTTGGAAGCAGATCTCAACTCCTAAAGATCACAAATTTACTACCAGCTGTCAAAGCTTTTACACAGTATCTCACTCTGGATAAATGTACAATGTAGACTACTTGTATTTGATGTGACCTGGATGGGACTATGAGCTTTGTGTGCACGTGGCACAGGAGCATTAACGTCAGAATGAATTTAAATGTCATTGTGACTACAGAAAGTGTGTTTGTGCACTGTGAACAGGTGAGGCTTTGAGCACGTATTCCCCATTTATATAGTGAAATAGCTGAAGCAGTGAAGCAGTCATGATCTGGAATGAGTAAGGCACCGTTAAGAGATTTATTTTTAACTCAAGTTATTCACATCTATACATGAGGAAGAAGAATGTTTTTACAGGGCTCTGTGCAGTCTTGTGAAAAACTAAATACACCTCATGATTCAGTAGCTTGTAGAAGCACCTTCAGCAGCAATAACTTCAAATAATTGTTTTCTGTATGACTGAATCAGTTTCAGTTGTGGCCCTCTTTTCTTTACAACTTTGCTTCAGTTGATTGAGGTTTCATTTATGCACGGCACTCTTATGGTCTCCACACAGTGTTTCAGTCAGTTTGAGGTCTGGATTTTGATTGGTTCATTGCAGCACGCTGATTCTTTTCTTTTTCAGCCATTTGTTGCTGTGCCTGGGACCATCATGCTGTTGCATGTCCCAGTTTCAGCCAAGCTTTACCTGTCAGACAGATGGTCTCACATTTGACTCTGTGATACTTTGGAAGAGTTCCTGGATGACTGCAAGGTGCCCAGGTCCAGTGGCTGCAAAACAAGCCCAAATCATCACCACCACTGTGCTGACAGTTGTTATTAGGTGTTTGTACTGATATGCTGTGTTTGGGTTTCTCCAAACTTGGTGCTGGGATTATGGTCAAACATCTCCACTTCAGTTTCATCTGTCATCATAAGGACATTGTTCCAGAAGTCTTATTTGTTCAGACCTAAGCCGTGTTGCCACGTTCTTTTCAGAGAGAAGAGGCTTTCTCCTGGCAACTCTTCCAAGCAAGCCATACTTGTTCAGTCTTTTTGTAATTGTTCTGTCATGAACTTTAAGTTGGGTTTTTGCAGTTTCTCTGACCTTGGGGTCAAGTTGCTAGGCCGTCCACTCCTGGGAAGACTGACAGCTGCCTTGAATGTTTTCCACATGTGAATAATCTTTCTCACTGTAGAATGACAGACTTCATAATGTTTGGAAATGGACTTTTAACCCCTCCCAGATTGCTTCTATAAGATCATTGCTGATGTCTTTCCTCCTTGGCATTGTGCCAACACACACCTCCAGAGTCTGGAGATCAAAACCGATGCGGCTGTGCACCGTGAACTTGGGATGTCTTTGAACACTCACAGTCAGTCGCCATCTTCAATGCAACTTTGTTGTGTCACATTGGCAACAAAACAACAATAATATGAAGTCAGTCTGCTATCAGTTTGTGATCAAATCAAACTACTTACAAAAAAGAAAAATTCAATGCAATCACTGCCGACCATTGTTTTGTTTTGTTTTGTTGTTCTACTTGCAAGGAGGTGCCTGGTGATTTTTATTCTACTGCAACTGAGCAATTAACACAACCTCACCAGACTACCACATTTACTAATGAGCTCTTCACCTTTGGTATAATTATTTTTTCTATTTGATTAAATACATGATGCTGTGTATTTTCCTGGTAGAGAAGCCTTGTGGCACATTAGCAAAGACTTTAACAGCATGGCTTAAACGTAATGTATTTATCACAGACAGCATGAAACATGGACGTAGCCTCCGGGTCGGAAACATGAAGCCAATGTGGAAGTTCATTAAACTGGCGTTCTGTCTGAAGGCCACGAGAGGGTGATAGCTGTGGTTCGAAAAGAAGCGTATAGAAAACTTTCCGTTTTGTGGTCTGTAAACATTTTCTCTGACAACTTTACGGACTCAGCCATTCATTTTGTGTCATACTGAATAAGAAAAGAAGTCTATTTTGTAGCTCTTGGTCAAGCTATGTTGCAAAATGAAGGATTATCCTTGGCATGCTCCATGACTAACGACTTGTCAATCAACAGTCATTACCCAATCACCAAGCAGTTTCACAGTCCGACCTGCCCCTCTCCCTCAGATCCACTTTTTTCAATGCCGGAGCTTCAAAGCGAGACTTTGGAAACCAGTGGATGATATCACGATGTCATGTTATGGCACTATCTGTGGCATTTCTACACAAATAATGTCAGCTCTAAAGCACCCAATTTCATTGTTTTCCCCCCCACACTAAATTTTTGTGACAGTTCAAGCGAGGACACACAAGGTCTCCCTTTTTTCGCAAATTGTCACGAAATGTCGAGATTCAAACGCAGCTTTGCTTCTCTGTGGTCACCCCTGCTATTTACAAGGCCTGCACCACACTGCACTCACACACTCAGACCACCGCATGAATAGATGTCAGGAGATGTTATCACAAACATTGCAACCTTTTTGAAGTTTCAAAAGCCTGCCTAAACATGTCTGAACATGCAGTTGAATTACTTCAGCCTGGCAGGGCTGTACTGATGTCTTTGATGGGCTGTGATATCCATGTAATCAATCCAGAATGGGTGCCTCATGCTCTGAACACGCCTTGCATTGTAATTTGTATAGATATATAAAACAGAGTGACACAGACAGTCAGTCAGCGGGGACTACCAGATTCTTCTAGCTTATATAACATACAAACCCTTAGCATGAGACCACCACCTTTAAGCATCTAAATCAGACATTTGCCAGCCACATAATTACTGAAAAGGGCCTCATTTTCACACTGGCCAGGGAATATGTCCTTCTGCAACTGAAACAAAACTGAAAGGAAAAAATGAAAATCATTTCAAAACAGCAGGAGACCAGTGTAACAGACTTCGAAGGCATCAGCAGCGGCGAGAGCTGCTGCATCCACAGTCTCCGGCTCTTCAATTGAGTCTCTCTAGTCACGTAAGGTGCGTGGGCGAGTGAAGTCTCTGGTTTCTATGTCTTTGCCGGCCTGTCGGTTTCATCAGCGGGTGCGCTGCTCTGTTACTCGACATCCTCCTCCAGAGAAGACACCTGCTGTTTTCATCTTGAAATCTCATGTCGGTCTGTGATCAATCACTCCCTGTCAAGAGAAAGCAATATTGATCCATAGCTGTAGTGTTTGGCTGTTCTGAGTGTGTTGGTTTCACCGCAGCCTACAGTACTTGAGCTGTTCACGGTTTGAATGCGGCTTTCCTGTATCAATAACACCAAATGTTTGTCAGAATATCAGAAATTTGACATGCCTAAAGGAGCAAAAGCACCTTTTAGTGTTGCTATCCTCGAACACATTGCCAGCACTTTGCAGGTTGCTCTTGTGTAAAGATGGAAAAATGTTTGATTTCAGGTAACGGCGAGCTTCAGAGGTGCCAGAAGAAAGTGGAAGAAAGTAAGCGAGCATGGCCCTTAAAGTGGGTGACTTTCCTGGCTAATGGTGCTGTCAGTGGCTAATCACACTGTCAGCTACCATTACCATTAAAGTGTCCATCTTGTCTCTATATTCTGCTTCAGCTTGAACTTTAAAAACCCTTGAATTCTTAGAGGGATGCAATTACCCAAACCCTACAGCCCAGGGTTTTTTTTAAGTTTTCCTTGATGAAAGAAAGAAAGAAAGAAAACAATGCATCATTTGTAGGTATTTCTGTTGTGTATATATATATATATATATATATATATATATATATATATATATATATATATATATATATATATATATATATATATATATATATATATATATATATATAATTTTCATCTTTGGGAGCAACCCCTGGTCTGAGGTCAGCATTTTAGTCAAGGGCAACAACCTAACTCACATCCTTAGGATGAAAATAAACCCACACAGACACGTGGAGACCAAACAGCCTCCACTTAGGAAGACCCTGAGATGTTTAAAACCTGAGACCCAGCAGACAGCAAACTAACAGCCTTCTGAGCTTCCTGCCATAATGTGTATGAATGAGGAATACAAGAACCATTCTGACATCATTTATAGTGTCATCAAAGTTGACAGTCAACATTTTTATCTGTAATTTGTCTGTGTTTTAGTGAAAAAGAGACTAATGTGTACTTTTTTCATGTCCTTTTTCTTAAACTGATAGATGAACAGCAGAAAGTCAAAACAAATCCTCACAATTAAAGAGCTGGAACCAGTGATAATAGGGTTGGGTGATCTTCTCCATGTTCTAATGGTCAAAATGTCCTACCTGTAAATTCAATCATATCCAATGCCTTCAGCAGGGGGGAGGGGCCTAGGTTAAGGTACAGTAGCGCTGTCCCCTCACCATAACTATACTGTGTGACCTAAAAACAAAGAAACAGACACCAAGAAATTTATTTACCACTTTGAGCATGAAAAAATGAATGCTATATCAGCAGGAGAGCCTCTTGCCTACCATAATTAGTGAACATAAGTCGAGGGATATCAACTAAACAAATTTAATGGCCCAGGACTAGAGACCAGTTAGTGATGCCCTCGGGCTGCTGTAAAAAATGTGTATTCCATGCGTGGTTGCTGTCAGCTGCTGGGTGAAACTGAAAGAGGTATACGGTGCTGCAGTGAAAACCTCCTTGCGACTGCTTTGGTCGCCGGCAGATTGCTACGGCTGCCTGTAGTTTGCAAGGAAAACCCCAATTTTTCACAAAACACTCAGCAACTAAACACTGAGGCGCAGTGAAACTGTGAAAAGTAAACCAGACCGCAAACCAGAGACGAAGCTTTTACTTTGAAGGTCATTATTCCACATTTACGGTTTGCAGTGCACTTCTTCAAGTTTCACTACCAATCGGCAAATAGTTCCATGCAAACTATGAGCAGCTGCAGCAAGCTGCTAGCAACCAACACAATCACAGGGAGGTTTTTGGTGCAGCTCCCTCTTTCCGACCAGTTTCACCTCATGGCAGTCGGCAACCTCCAGCAACCACTCGCCAGCCGGTCAGGGAATACATATTTTTCGCAAATGACCAGAGAACACCACGAGGTTACTGTCCAATCTCGAGGCCTGTGTGACTTATGATTATGATGATGATGATGGAGTCACTCCCTACAAATACATTCTTTTGAAAGAGAGCATAGGTGGAGACATGTATTTGCTCACACCTGTCAAGTGTCAGTTATAAGCAGGGATAGCAACATGATCCTAAAGCACGGGAAAATCAGTTTATTATGAAAATTAATGATAATTAATATGAATTCAATAATAATAATGATGATATTTAGTTAATTAATGGAGAAACAAGGTAAAAATTGATCGAAAGCTGCTGCAGATCACTGTGCCCGTTGTTGAGCCCATCGCAAAACCATAAGTGAAAGTGAGTCTTTTTTTGACCCCACAGAATGAAGCTTACTAACTCTGGTTATTCTTTGACTTTCTCCTTTGACTTTCTGTAAAATGTCCCGGCAACTCTTCAGTTTCAATATTGCTATGAAAAATGATGCAGTCATCCATTCATGTCCCCCTCGGGATGATTTGTAATAACTTTGGAGACTCCTTTATTTTCTTTCTAGCGCCATCATCAGTCAAAAATGTAACAAGTCCAATATGCTGGTTTATGACCTGATACCAGCGAAATGTTAACATCAGCCTCAGCTTCACTTTGCATTCAGTGCAACTTCCAAATCCTAACATTGCTGCCACATTAAACTAAGACAGCAGCAGACTTGTATCTTAGCAGCATGTTATTTGCCATCTATATGCACTGTGGTCGGTGGCAATACAATATGCTTTGCTTCTCCTTAAAATAACAGAAGTAGCTCTTAGAAACTATAATGCATCCTCATTTAATCAGCTCAGCCAAGCAAAACTTTGTTGTGTGGAGACTGTGTCATATTGCCCTGCCCCTTATAAGCCAAATGTAAACAGCTTTTAAATAGATTCCTCTCCCAAATCCATGCAAATCAAACATGGCGGCTGTTGTTTGTCAGCGTGCCGATGTTTGTGTGCTCTTATTAATCTCTGTAATTTCAGCAGACATAAGTGGGGATGCTATCGTTTTTGTGTCACGGGCTGAGCGCTGGAACGTTGGCTTATTGGTTATGGTTGAATTATTCATTTGAACCACAGGATTGCTGCTCCTCTATGTGGTCCATGTCAATGACTGTCTGAGGGCTGACGGGCTGAGTGCTGGGAACAGTACAATGATGTGGGAGAGTGAAAATGATCCATGCTCTCACTGCAAACTTTTCTTTATCAGCAGAAATGCTACAGAAAAAAAATTGGACTTCATCCAGCGCTGCCTTTTTCATCACCCACCATATTGCACAATAAAACATTTTCACCATGCTCAGATGCCTGCTGATGAATTGATCTCTGCTGCAAAGGCTACATAGCAGTATGTCATGATGATGCATGTTTTGGTAGAATTGATCATCTCGAAACGCTTAGGCTAAGGCAGTTTATGCCAGACAGCTGACAGCAGCACGTATCCAGAGAACTTCTTTACACAGCAAATGTTCCTGAGAAGGCGAATCGGTCACTGCATTTGAGATGAATATTTTGATTGTGCTCATTTTTTGTCATGTGTTTCCTTTTGTTAGCTGATATGCTAATGAAGAGTCTTTAGATAAAATTACAAAATGCTGTCTCTTTTTGTCACACAGCCCAGAGTCAGTATAAACTACTGTTACAACCACAAATGCTCCCTATAAACAATGGCATATAGGAGTCAAATTAACCTGCTTAAGTCCAACTGATACTGTACATATGTATAAAATTATAATTGATAATAAGATAATTAATTTCATAAACTTAACTCTTCCTGTCCTAAAATCATACAGCCTTGTAAACCACATATATTACTGTGGTCAGTCTGCTTAATTAATAACCCAATGTGTACAAGCTCTGAGATTACAGTAGTGGCATATTAGAAGCAGAGGCTAAAGTAATTACTGGCTGATTCTTGTTCTTGCCAGTTTAGTGATCACCTATAACAGGACCGAAATGTAAATAAAAAGAAATAAGACAAGATTTTAAAGATCTTGATCTTGCAATGATTCTATTGGGATCCACTGATTTTAAATCACCATATACTTACTAAATGCGGTATAGTTTTAGGCACAAAATAACTGAAGTTTAAACTGGAATCCACCTGGAGCTTTTAGCGATCTGCGACGCAATTATGCCTGATTTACACTTCTGCATTGAATCTATGCTCAGCCTGCAGCGAAGCCTGCTCAGGTAGCTGATGCCATTGCCAGCATTTATACTTGAGCATGGTGTGCCTCTGTTGCTCAGCAGTTTTGCATCCAAAACACTACTTTGTGGTGCAGTTCAAGTCTTTGAGCTGATCCATTCTGTTCCAATTTGAAAAATGGAGGCAAAAGCAGAAGTAGTTCAAAATGCATGGGAAGAAATAAAAGTACTGTCACACTCATGTACGTGGCTAAAAATAAATAAATAAAGGAACTTTTTTTTTTAATCAGAGTACAGCATCAAGTCAGTTAAACCTCTGGGATGTTGATCTGGTCAGTTAAGTAGCAGAGGGGGTTGTTAATCAGTTTCAGCTGCTCTGGTGTTAATGAAATTAACAGCTGGTGCACTAGAGAGGCAACAATGAGACAACCCCCAAAACAGGAATGGTTTTACAGGTGGAGGCCACTCACATTTTCTGACTCCTTTTTTCTGACTGCTTTTTCACTAGTTTTGCATTTGTCTAGGGTCAGAGTCACTACTGGCTGTATGTGGTAATATCTGGACCCTACAGAGGTTGCACAGATAGTCCAGCTCCTCCAGGATGGCAGATTAATATATGTCATTGCTAGAAGGTTTGCTGTGTCTCCCGGTACAGTCTCAAGACCATGGAGGCAATTCCAGGAGACAGGCAGTTACTCTAGGAGAGCTGGACAAGGCTGTAGAAGGTCCTTAACCCATCAGCAGGACCGGCATCTGCTCCTTTTTGCAAGAAGGAACACGATGGGCATTGCTAGAGCCCTAAATGACCTCCAGCAGGCCACTGGTGTGAATGTCTCTGACCAAACAATCAAAAACAGACTTAAACAGGATGACCTGAGTTCAAATGGACTCTGTGCTCACTGCCCAGCACAGTGGAGCTCGACTGGCATTTGCCATAGAATACCAGAATTGGCAGGTCCACCACTGTCACCCTGTGCTTTTCAAAGATGAGAGCAGGTTCACCCTGAGCACATGTGACAGACATGAAAGGGTCTGGAGACACCGTGGAGAACATTATGCTGTCTGTAACATCATTCAGCACGACTGTTTTGGTGGTGGGCCAGTGATGGCCTGGGGAGGCATATCCATGGAGTGATGCACAGACCTTAACAGGCTAGGCAAAGGCACCCATTGTCAGACCCACTGCACAGAGCTGGTGCAGTGGGTCCTGGGTTCCTCCTGGTGCATGAATGCATGGTGAGAGTTTTCAGGCAGTTTCTGGAGGATGAAGGAACTGATACCAGCAAATGGCCCCCAGGACATTATGTTTCAGTCCATCCGACACTGCCAGCTTGCACCTCAGAGTTCCATGATGCCCTGGTCCAGATCTAGGAGGAGTTCCCCCAGGACAACATTAGTCATCTCATTAGGAGCATGCCCCAACATTGTCAAGGACCATACAAACTACTGAGTACCATTTTGAGTTGCTGCAATGAAATTTTAGCAAAATGGACTAGCATGCTGCATCATTTTGTAACTTTTTTCAGGTGTCTTTTAATTCAGTCCTGTGTAGGTTGATAATTTTCATCTCCATCAAACGATGTAGCATCCTGTCATTATTAACACATTACCCAGTCCATAACAGTATAGATATCCAACACAATTCTTTTCCCCATTGAGATCTGATGTGTTTTCAAAGTGTTCCTTTAATTTTTTTCAGCAGCATAGTTACATTTCTAGAGAGGTGAGTGTCAGGTTACGATGTAGGATTTTGTATCTACGAAGTAGGTTTAACACAGAAGCATGTATGCCACTTTACCAGCTGAGGTAATTACCACATACTCTGATTGTATAATGTAGGTTCTGATTACAAAGGCTTTAAAATAAAACATCCATCCCTTTTAGACTGTGCAGCTTCCAGTTAGTATATCACTGGTACTCTCTATACCTCCCAAACAGTTACACTGTGGGCTATAGTCTACATGCAGTAATTCTGCAGTTTTAAACTTTTATAAAATTGTAATGAATGGATTCCTTGTCTAGATTCTGAAATAGTCCAATTAAGAAATTAATTACAGAGATGGCAAGTGGAGTGCCTGAAGGTACAGAAAGAGCTGAAACAATTCTGTCGGTCTATTATTTAGCAACAATTTAGAATTACAAAAGGTGATTTAGTCAGCAAAAATGCCCAAATTCACTGGTTACAGGATCAGTTGTGATGATTCATTTACTTCACATTAGAAAAAAGTGATTATCCTTTTTTTTTTTTTGTCTTTTTCCAATAAACAATGTAAAGGTGTCAGCTCTGGCTGTGGGAAGTTGTGATGGACATTTTTGCACTACTTTGTGACATTTCATGAAACAAATTATTCATTGATTCAGTGGGAGGAATAACTGGCAATTTATGGAAATATTTGTTAACTGCAACTCTAGTTTTTCATGCTTTGTAAGTGATCAATGAGGCATTAGTGAAAATAAATAAATCATTACAGATTAATAAAGCAAAAGTTGCCTCTTAAAACGCCTTACAACCTGGCACAGGATATTCTGTACTATAGCTGTTTTCTTGCCTGGATGTCGTATATTTAGCCATTATTTGTGCACAGCCAGTTCTGTAATGGACGTTCCGCACTGGAGCCAGATAGGTTTGGCACCAACATTTGAGCTGACATGGAAGTCTAATTCCATATGTTGACTAAACTGAAGGATTGCTGGGTCCCTTAAGCCCACCAATGATAATGCCAAATAAAATGTAATAGCCCTAGAGCCAATGATTGATGTCTTGATCCCTGCAGCTACATTAAACAAGCATTGATCATCCCCAACGCCCACCCTAATCCTAATGCAAAAAATAAATACCGTGTAAATTCCCCCGGCAGATATTCCTCCGCTCCCTCTGAGAGACCGTGCCGAATGCGTGCAATCAATACAAGCTTTTGGGTGTAGAATAACCTTTTGATGACCAGTGAGGAAATGCAAGCCATTCACACCATTTCTCACACACCCATATTGATTTCCCCATATCTGTTTTTCTCCCCCTTCCCTCATCTCTCCCCTCAATCTCCCCTTTATTCTGCCATTCAGTGGAAGTCCTTTTTCTTTACAGCACATGTGGGGCTGTTTTGTTTTTTTTAACTGTACATGTGGTTGTGTGTGCAAGCGCCAGAGTGGCGAGTCCTGCCACACCCCTTTTCTTTTGCCCCAGTGGTTTTAAAGGTTAGTTTGGCTGCTTCACAAGCAAAATCCGCCCTGCTGTGCTTACTCAGCTGAGCAACCATCGCACCACAGTAGTCTCCCATTCAGTGGCTGCTGAAATGTTACTTTGTTTAGAGCAGTGGGGAGGATGCAGCAGAAAGGCACCGGTCACTGGCATTTTTAACTCCCTTTGATTATTATAGTAATTCTTGATTAAAAGGCCTGTAAGGCTTTTAAACTTATGGCTGCTGCCATTTCCATTTTTTATGCACTCTATAATAGTTTTTATACTAAAAAAATACTTAATACCTATCACGGATTGTGGTCTCTAAAAAATCTGAATTCATTTTGTTTTATTTTGATCAAATTCCCCTTGAAGGATACCGCCTGCATCCAAATATTTGAATCCATGGTCCTCAGTTGTTCAATATATTTAATGAAGTATGAGAATAAATCTCCCTTTCGCTCCAGAGTAAGCAGTCGCTCTGCAGACTCAGCCTTCTTTGTGGACTTTGGCGCCAGCCAAATGAGATTTGTGCCCTACATTGTGGGCATTTACTTTGTCTGACGGCTTATTACCGTGCCCGTGTTGCAGCATAATCTACAATGGGATGGAAGGCTAGGACTAATTTGCTAGGTCGTTAGGTTAAGGGTAAAGTTATCACAGGGGAGGAGAGTCTATTGCAGATAAGCAGTGAAAAATGCAGAGCTTATGGAGTGAGTGAGTGAGGGGAACTGTGGGGAGGAAAGTGTGAGCTGTTGTTTTCAATTTGAAACATCATTATTAATTTTTGTGTTCTTGTACATAGAGGGATATATATGATCACACTGACTGTAGCAATGTTTTGCTTGAGATTTAATATCTGAACAGTACACGCTGTTTTCTGGATGGAAAAAAAAAGCAGCTAACAGTCATAAATTTGCAAGCATGTAAACTAATTATTTCCTTTGTCATGCTGGTAGGCACATGCCTGGACCCTGCTGTTTGTGTTGGAGTAAATAAAAGCTATTGATTGTACATGTGTTAGGGGACTTGCTGGAGTTAGGTAAAGGAAATCTTAAGGAAATCTTAAGCGCACCATGTTGAGTGGGTTTGATGCAGCTAATAGCATCATGCTTCTGCTTCATCGATTTTTGCAAATATTTTTCAATTGCTGTTTGTGACACCAAATATTATACACAGTACACATGAGTGTCTGTGCCATACGTAGCTGTGTGTCTTGAATTCTTTGAACTCATTCAACTGGGGTGGTGGTGGTGGTTGGGGGGGGGGGTTGGCTCTCATCTCTTGGCGGAGCCGTCCCTGCAGCAGCTGCTCCAAGACACCGTCATCACTCTCCCTATAAAGAGCCCAGGGTGAGATGGGAAGTCTGGGCGGTAGGGGTGGGGAGTGCCACTCTGAACTGAGGGAAAAACCCCACAGTGACACAAGCTGTCTACATGGACACGTGGGAGCGCCAGACTTTCGGAGGCTCCTCAGGTGAGCTGACGAAGTGTCCTGGTTAGTTGAGTTTGATAAACTCTTCCTTTTAACAGCCTTTAGATCAAATACTTCGGTCTGTCAGGCTGCCTGTCTGGTGTTATATACTTGCCAAGTCGTTAAATGTCATCTAAGCCTGATCTACTGCGCTGATGATCTCATTGTCACTGAGAATATACAAGTGCAATTAATAAACCTTTATCGGTGTTTGACAATTTTGCTACAGCACATTATAATTTCATGCCCTCTTGCCTCAAATCACTTGATAGCAGGCGATGACACCTAATCGGCCGCAATTGTTGTTAATCAGGGTAGAGATCCCTGCAATTTCTTGAGCAGCAACTGCTCCCCCTTTCCCTTCTTATTCCATCTCTCAGGTTCCAAGAACCTGGACAGAGAAAAAAGGCAATTAAGCTAATGCAGTATGGGTGTCATAAGGTTGTAGATATTTCAAGAGCAGAGCAATTTACCACTTGGAAAAAGAGAAGAGGGCTTGCATAAAACATTCCACGCTCTCCCAGATTTATAATGCTTTTAGTTGGGTTATATGTGATACAATTAGCGGTAGGTGCCAATAAGGCTCGCAGCTCAAGGACGTGGTCATCGCCTGGCCATCTGTCATTAATTGCATTCTCCTGTTATGCAGCAGGAAGACAGGCGAGTGGGCAGGCCCAAGGGAGGGAGAGTTGAGCTGAGCGTCACAAGGCGCATCACACCACAGGTGTGGACTGAACATTTCTGTCACTAGTGGATGAAATAAATAGGGCAATGGGCATGTCCTAAAAAAAGGCTTGAACGGAAGGAACTGAGCTCTGAATCCTCTCCTGACATTAACTGTGAGCAGATTTGGGAGGATTTAATTATTGGGCTGAGAAGGAATATTGAGAGTAGATATCTAATCATTCAAACAAATATTGTTTTATTTTTATAATGAATAAATGAATGACTTTCAGAACAAAAGCCTGCCCGATTTAGGAGCGTGACACTGTCAAACGGCAACCAGTTGTAGTCTTATCAACTCATTAGGCTGTCCTTTTCATTAAGAAGCAAATGGGTGTAGAACTCCAGAGGGCAGCAATGATATGTACAAGGGAAGACCCTGAGTGCCATGTTATCTATGAAAAGGGAGGGGAGACCTGACTGCAGATTTTCCTCCAGTGTTCACCGCTCACACATGGCAGCAGCAGGATGTATGACTTATGTGTGTGGAGCAGCCAAGTCGGCTCTTAATCTACTCTTTTTAATCAGGAATCTAGGTCTCGCTTGCTTTACGGCTTCCATTTTACGGGTTTTGCATTAGTGTGTAGTTTGACATCTGAGTGAAAACAGGACATCACAACACGCAGCGAATACAAAGCACCCGATCTTATTTTTCCTGTTGCAGTAATGGATGTGTTTCTTTTTTCGCTTCTAGAGAATGCCACTGATATTGGTGCAGTGCTTTTTAACAGCTTGTTTCTATGCCCCAGCGGCATGATGGTAACACCCTTTATCAAGAGCTGTTAAGGTGCACTGTGAAAATTTAAAAGCAGGTGTGAAAAGCTTCCTATAGGTCAAATAAAACTGGTGTCAGACTGATGTGGCCTACTCGAGCCTTTTAATTCAGAAATCCACATTTTATTATTTGGAGGGAAAATATTTTAAAAACCATTTGTGTCCCGCGGCCTGAAAACTACAATATTAAACACCATGCTACAAATTTTCTCTTGCTGTGCAATTACCACCTGTTTTGTTAGGCTATCTTTCAAATGAAATTTCCACAAACTAGTGCAGTGGGGCAATGCTGCAGAAGTTACAGAAAATGCACAAACTATAAAGCGCCTCCTAAAGACTGCAGTGCACAAACATTTAGCATCAGACACTCAGTCCACACCCTCCAACAGTGTGTCACTGATATTTGCAAGCTTAATGGGATTTGATCTAAATTTAGAGGGATCATGTCTCGCTTGCATTTCAAATTTGGATTGCCTCTACCTGGGCAAATTGCAGCTTTTTGTAGCTCTCCGACAATGTGTCATGACAAGGAAGACTCGCTGCTGCCAAGGAGGACACGAGAGACATGAAGTCTATTTTAAGGTATTTTGGGAGGGAGCGGCACCACACCCCCTTCTCATGAATGAGAGCAAGTAAAAGTAAGATGGCACCCTGTGGTGCTTTTGAAGGACAGGTGGGGAGATGAGTTCCTGACACACTCTGGCACACGTGCGCGAAATCGCTCGTCATGTCAAGGTTTGACAGCGTTCATTTTGTCAGTGAGGTTTTGGCTTGACAGGTTGGCAGAGATGCAAACGATCATTTCCTGCTCCGTTTTTAGTTCCACGAAAGCCAAAGGCTGGCAGACAAAAGTTGCTTAAGCATTCAGGGCTGTGAGAGTGAATGTCTTGCAGATGTTTGGGTGGACTGATGGACTTGTGATTGACAGAATTTTATGACTGAAGCCTCTGAGTACATGCAAACAGGCACGGGCAAAGTCCACATGTTTGTAATCTTGGAGATCTGGTGAAAATAGGAATCCTACTGTTTTGACTGGCTCAGCATCAAGCTGAAAAGCTGGTATCGGGGTTTTACCATATCGTGAAACAGCCCTGGAAGTGCACAATGTTTACCTCAAAATAATGCAATCATGAATTAAATCGACAAATGTGCAAATGTGGAACATGTTGAGATTTAAGTGTTTCGTAAAGGGGTGTGGGGGGAATGAAGGCACTTGTTAAAGGGGGGGTTAGAAAAATCGGCATAGAAAGGGCTCACTGATGGGCTGGGGAATAGCAGGCTGGGATTCACCATCTGGCCTATTCTGCATAGTCTTTCCATTTGAATTGCAGATTGGAGGTAGGCAGAAATTTTGGAATGTGAGCTGTGGCAGACTTCACAGGGAAACAAGCAAAAGCAGAAACAGCAAACCAACCGAGGGCCATTATTTTAGTGAAAAAATACTGATAGCAAGGCTAAATTCAAAGCATGTGACCTTTGTTGCTCATTTTTGAAGTACATGAATTAGCTGCTTACCTTGATGTTCAGGAAAAAAAAAACTCTTAAGAAATGTGTTTTCTTCCTAGCAAGGAGGATAAATATTGTACATGTAACCAAGACCTTTAAAGAATGCTCAATGGTGCAAGTCTCCATTTTAAGAATTCAAAGTTCCCCACTGTTATTTATTAAATATTTTAGCTCATTTAGCTCATTAAAAGTGGGGGGGGGGGTTGTATTAACAGAATCACCAGGGCTGAAAGAGGAAGCTAACACGGAAGTGCCAAAAAGTTAATGGCCACTCGAGGCTGTTTCCAAAAGCAAGTAAATCCCCAGAGATTCCCATGTTGATATACCAATCTTTCCAATAGAAATTAACATGTGCAAGAGAATTTTTATAAAACCATCAGCTCTCTGCTACCTTCCCTCTAAAGCCCCAGTCACACAGGCCTAGAGACCAGTCAGCGACCATGTGACAAAGTATTTCCCAACCAATTATGAGTGTTTGCTGGGGGTTGCTGGTGAAATTGATTGCAAAGAGGTATACAGTGCTGCAATAATATTCTCCTTGGAATTGCTTTGGTCGCTAGCAGATTGCCATGGTCACCGGTAGTTTCCATAGCAGATGCTGACTTGTCTGTAAACACTGGCAAACTACTCGCCAAGCAGTACTGAAACTGTGAAAAGTGCAACACTAACCAGAAACAGAGACCGTTGGGCAATCTGTTGCTAGTATTCTGCTAGCAACCAAAGCAATTACAAGGAGGTTTATGGTGCAGCACCCAGCAAAGCCCAGCAGCCACTTCCCAACTGGTTGGGGAGTACACAGTTTTCCCTAGTGAGCAGTGGTTGCCATAAGGTCACTATTTCTAGGCCTCTGAGACTGAAGCCTAAGCTAACACAAGTCACAGAACTGGACTTCTCAATCCTATTTGTAGTGTTGGTGCCTTTTGATGCAATTCTAATGCACTGGTAAGATAAGAGAAAATAATATATACTTTGTCTATCCCAAATGTTGGGGAATTCCTGCATTACAACAGCCAATAATAACAATGACCAATAACCAATAATAAATAAAGCCAGTGACAAAGCATGAATAGTTTAATAGACTTGGAATAGCTTAATAACATACAATATGACAAAACAAATACCTCCAGAAATAAATTAGGTTACATGGAATAAATACTCTTGTCTCCAAAAAAAAAAAAAAAATCCATATGACGGTGGCAATAATGTTAAAAGTGAGGTTTCAAAACAGGATGGTGCCATTGTTGCTAAATCCTCCATCTTTAATATGCAGTCTATCATTTTGAATAGGTTGGGGAATATGCTTATTTGTGTTTTTGCTGAGAACCAGATGAGAAGATATAACTTATAGCATACTGTATATCTGTCAATAAAGTCTGGAGGTAGAGGTGGGAGGTAATTTGATCAGCTCAATATGAGAATCATAACAATGCTCATTCATTTTAACTGGAAAAACCCTGGATGCAACTTTGGGAACCTGAAGTTGAAGTGCGTTGTTTCTATGGCTCTAAAACTCCTGCACCTTCACCATGAGCTTTACAACAACTCCACTGTCAAACATTCCAGTTTCACCCGAGACGACCACACGGCAGACAATTTCAAGGACTCTGTTTTACTTAACACTTTAAAAATGTCGGCCATAATGTGCAACTGTGGTCGATGTTTATGAACAACCATAAAGGCAAACTTAGTGTAGTGTCACAGCTAAGCTATTATACAATAAAAGTTAATGTCCATGAAGAGAGGAGAAGAGAGGAGAGGACAATGCAGTCATTATAGAGGAAATTACTGCTGTGTCACTCAAGTGAACGTGATGCATAATAACAGCCTTGTAGGTTTTAGTGTAATGGTGAATGCAGCACAAAAACTTTAAGCCGATACGTGGTTGTTTTTACACGAGCAGAAAAGGGAGAGACGGCATTGGGATTTGATAGAAAAGACAAACTAACAGTACACATTGTGATCGCTCAAAAGTAAAACACTTGATAACACCCCAAGGCATCGGAGAACAGAACTGTAGATTAGTTTTGAGAGGGAGCCAGAATATATGAAACTCTCAAAACTTGGCCACTGACTCAGAGCAGACATAGGAAAAATCAATAGAAGCTGATGCCCTATTTTCCCTTCATCTTGAAAATAGATATATATTTAAAAAAGAGAGAGAAAAAAAGCCCTCTCCTCAAAGGTTAATGCCTGTTCTCTCGGCCCATGTCGGAGCACTTGAGCCTGGGGACATGAGGTTGGATGGAAATGGGAACTGGGATGGAGTGCACATGGTCAGGAACATCTCTGGCATTTCATCCTCCTCTGGAAGGGATGTAATGTTGCTCTGACATTACTCAGCCCTGAGAAGATGAATTAGGTGCACACAGAGACTGAGCCATAATGCAGTGTCTGGTTTTTGAGGCCATAAAAGCGCCGCTATATTGAGGATTTAAAGTGGATTTCGATTACATGCATGGATTTACGACCGACTGATTAAAACACCAAAACACCCAAATTTAAATGCTTTAACTCGGAGTGCCGTGAGTTTAAAGCAATAAAGTACATTCCTGATTCCTGAATCTGTGACCAACAGGTTAATTTATAAAACACTTTCAGCCTTCCCTAGTATTGTTCAGCACCAGAAGCAATGCAGGTGATAATGGAAAACTCCTTGTGGGCCATAGAATATAAATCTCTTCTTGCCCTTGACCTAAAAGCTTTGCTGTATTTTAAGTTGCTTGATTTGAAAGGCTCAAGTAATAAAATATATTATGTGAATGATATTTATTGGGTTCCAAGTAGGTTATGGTCACTTGATGTGGGAGGCTTTCAAGAGGCGACGCTGTGAAAAGGCACCGCAGCTGTGTTCATCAAGTATTGATGTTAACTGTTTCTTCGCCTTGGTTCAAGGTCCCATCTACCGTATGTCTTTGTGTCGGCAACAACTTCATAAGAAGAGCTTTGCATAACATATTTGTTTGCTGATTACATAAAGCGCCGCATCCCACGCTTCCCAATGGCAGCTCGAGACCACCTACTTGTTAACAAATGCTTTGGGGAATGACGCTTTATAAAAGAGCAATTATTAGGCAGATTCAGTGTGCAGGAAATTATAATATCCAAGCTATTTCGGGCCATCAGCATGTCATGTTTTTGAACTTTGATTCTATGAGCTGTCTGGACAGAAGGGAAGACTCGCTGCAGAAGAGTGAAGAGAAGCAGGCTGACCTCAGGAAAGGACACACAGCTGGCTACCACAGACAGCAGATTATGCTTTATCACATTTAAAGGACTGGGACCTTGAAATAATGCACCTTTAATATAATTACTTGCCAATAGGGCAGGAAGGGACACACACACACACACACACACACACACATCTTTTGATTGTCGCCTCATATCTGTCTTGACCCTTGGTGAGCCACTTAGAATTTTCTGCTGGCAGAAAATCTTTTGTCCCCTTCAACTGGATTTTCATTAGAATTGGGGAACTTAGATGAAGCAGAGGCTTTCAATCCAAGAGCCAACAGTTTAAGTCTTTTTCTTTTTATCAGCATTTTTTGATAAGGTGTGTAGAATTGGTTCAAAAGTTATATTGATTAAGATAAATATAGAAAGAAAATAATGTAGCTCATTTTACTTTGTAAGAAGTTTAAAAATATCAAATATCAAGAATAACATGTCAGTTGGAAAGGCCTCCCTTGGGTTGGGGAAAGGGGCACCTGTTTCATTGTGCCTTTTCAATCCAAGAGCCAACAAGTCAAGTCTTTTCTTATCAGCATTTTTTGATAAGGTGTGTAGAATTGGTTCAAAAGTTAGATCATTAAGATAAATATAGAAAGAAAATATGCTTATTTTACTTTGTAAGAAGTTTAAAAATTGAAATATCAAGAATACGGAAGGCTCTCCCTTGGGTTGGGGAAAGGGGCATGCTTTCATTGTGCCCAACCGATGTGTCCATCCCTCCTACAAACATTATGATTTGTTGGAGCAAAATCAAAAGATAATATCAGCATTTTTAATCCTGTCTGCAGAGATCTGATCATTTTTTAGTCTCACCCTGCAGAAACACCCATCAAGCACCTCTGATAGCCACTCATAACAGTCGTTTCCACTTCGGGGCCAGTACTTTTGTGGTACCGCTGCAAGTGTTTTTTAGCATCTGTTTTCTGTGCACAATGCAAGGATCTAGATTACTGGCGGTGCATTGCTGGAAAAACATGTGTACTGATACACCCTGGATTTAGCCTATCACAGCAGCAGGGAGAGCCATAATGTAGGCAAAAAACAGGATAAGCCGTCCTTTAATCCCTCTTTTTTCCTCACATGCACATCAAGATGCATCTTGAAGAGCATGTGAGGAAAAAAGAGGGATTAAAGGACGGCTTATCCTGTTTTTTGCCTACATTATGGCTCTCCCTGCTGCTGTGATAGGCTAAATCCAGGGTGTATCAGTACATACTGTTTTCCAGCAATGCACCGCCAGTAATCTAGATCCTTGCATTGTGCACAGAAAACAGATGCTAAAAAACACTTGCAGCGGTACCACAAAAGTACTCGCCCCGAAGTGGAAACGACTGTTATCAGTGGCTATCAGAGGTGCTTGATGGGTGTTTCTGCAGGGTGAGACTAAAAAATGATCAGATCTCTGCAGACAGGATTAAAAATGCTGATATTATCTTTTGATTTTGCTCCAACAAATCATAATGTTTGTAGGAGGGATGGACACATCGGTAGGGCACAATGAAAGCAGGTGCCCCTTTCCCCCAACCCAAGGGAGAGCCTTTCCAACTGACATGTTATTCTTGATATTTCATATTTTTAAACTTCTTACAAAGTAAAATGAGCTACATTATTTTCTTTCTATATTTATCTTAATCGATCTAACTTTTGAACCAATTCTACACACCTTATCAAAAAATGCTGATAAAAAGAAAAAGACTTGAACTTGTTGGCTCTTGGATTGAA
>JAMQGT020001616.1:0-12802 GCA_024447675.2 Pterophyllum scalare | reverse complement strand
TTGTATTCATTTCCTGTGGGTGTTGGACTCCGTCAGGGTTGCCCGTTGTCACCGATTCTGTTCATAACTTTTATGGACAGAATTTCTAGGCATGGCCAGGTGGTGGAAGTCTTCTTCCTTGGTGGCCTCAGAGTTTCATCTCTGCTCTTTGCAGATGATGCGGTCCTGTTGACTTCATCATGTGGTGGCCTCCAGCTCGCAGTGGAATGGTTCGCAGCCAAGTGTGAAACGGCTGGCATGAGAATCTGCACCTCTAAGTCTGAGGCCATGGTCCTCAGCCGGAAAAAGGTGGCATGTCCTCTCTGGCTCAGGGACGAGTTCTTGACCCAAGTGGAGGAGTTCAAGTATCTTGGGGTCTTTCCAGTGATGGGAGAAGGGAGCGGGAGATTGACAGGCTGCTTCTGCAGTGATGCTGACGCTGCACTGGTCTGTCGAGGTGAAGAGGGAGCTTAGTGTAAAAGCGAAGCTCTCGATTTACTGGTCGATCTACGTTCCTACCCTCAACTATGGTCACGAGCTTTGGGTAGTGACCGAAAGAATAAGATCGCAAATACAAGGGACAGAAATGAGTTTCCTTCAAAGTGTGGCTGGCCTCTCCCTTAGAGATTAGGTGAGGAGTGTGGCCATCTGGGAGGGGCTCGGAGTAGAGCCGCTGCTCCTCCACATCAAGAGGAGCCAGTTGAGGTGGCTCCGGCATCTGATTAGGATGTAATTTTTTTAGTAATATTACTGGTAAGTTTGCAGACTAGGATATGGAAATGCTGCAGTCATAGGAAAAAGAAACAAATGCTGACATCAGGAGGAAACAGTGAACAAACCAAAACAATAAACTGTCTCTAATGTTAAAGAGATGTTAGACATGCAGTAACTTTCTAAAGTGTTGGGCATTTCCTAGGTTAAAGCATTCACAGAAGACAGAAATAAATTGGAAGGCTGTAGGACGCTCTTGATGCAGACGTGTTCTACTGCAACATTGTTATAGGACAAAGTGCACTTCCTCCAGTCTTTCCCCCTTTATGCTCCAACCAATGTTGCAGAAACTGATTAAAGTCTGTTATCCTCTACAATATTATAAGTAGATCTCATACACGATTGTATCTTTGTTGTATAGTGCTGATGCAGAAGGTGCCAGGTGTTTTGTTACTGAGTTGTTTTTTACCAAATTTAGTAAATTCCTCACCTGAGATGCTGTGCAACGTGATTAGTCACACTGTCTACTAAATGACATGATACTCAAGCGAGGGACCACATTAGCCAAATGGAAAGCATTGCCTTTCCCTCTCATCCACTAATTTGTCTCCAGGCATAGGCTTTCTGTAAAGCTTCCCTTGTCTCATGACAGCTAATGCTTCCCACCTTCCCACCAGCTCTGACCATAATTGGGCAGTTTAAAGCCGAGTCTTCCAATCACCTGTTCACACTAAATGTGGCTGAAACTGCTTTGGTTTGCACGTGAGGTCGCTAATTTTGAGCTAATTAGAATGTAGATGTAATTTGACTTGTGCAACACAGCTAAATAAAGAGTCAATTAAAAAAAATTGTTGCACACAACCACACAGACCACATAGGAGGTCCATTCAGCCAGAAGCACACGTGCATGTGCACCATAGTTTTGCAGGCTCTTCAAGAAACTGAATGCATTTGTTTTAGTGCTCGGGGTGTTGTGATTTTAAAGTGCTTTTTTAAATATAAAGTAAGATTGACTGCATGTATTATTTCCTGTCTATCCCCACAGAGCACTGTACAGAAGAGAGAACAGATTAGACAGGAGACACAATTTCATTAACATTCACAGCTGCAAGGGATTTACAGAAGTCACCACTGACTTACATGTAAAAACACGAGAAGATATGCCATACAGAGCCAACAGGGAAGTCTAACCAGTAATACTTTTTACATAAAAATTAGTGCATGCACTGAATCCAGACAGTTTTGCTCAAAATTACTGGAGTAATTTTGAGCAAAACTTTGACTCATGACTGCAGAAGCCAAGTCCAGCCTTTTTTATTTGTAACCATAGAAATACTTCTTCCTGTAAGCAAAGAGAGCCAGTAGTTCTCAAGGAGCTTTATTCTCTAGAGGGCATATTCCTGCCACAAGATTGATTTCTCTATCCCTTTGCCGTTATCAATCTGTCTCTCCCACCCTTTGCACCCTCTCTTTCCCTCCATCCATCTCTCTCTCTCTCTCTCCACTACTTTCCCATTTATACTTACTTCACTTAATCTACCTCTCTCCATCTCTTTTACTACCATTTATCTCCTCTTTCTTTCCTGAATCTATCTCTCTCCTTCCCCCATATCTCTTTCTCCCGGTTTATTAAAATGGCTCATTTGGATCCGTTCTCTGCAGCTTTCATGGCTTCAGTCAAAACTAGAGAGCATCTCATCCGCTTTGTGGAGAGCAATCTGCCTGTCCTTTCCTCCTCCCATTTGCCTCAGCAAAGAGATTAACAGATTATCCCTCCCACCCACTAAAGAATGTCTGTTTGTCATTTTAAGTCAAGACAAAGGGGTGAAGGGAAAGCAGATTTAGTGTGCTGCAAGCTTAGGAGACATTATACAATGGGTGGGAAACATAAAAGTGATCTAGTGGGAGAGTACAGGGTGTCGTTTCCTGTTTTAATTCTTTTTCCTGTGTGTGTGTGTGTGTGTGTGTGTGTGTGTGTCTGTGTGTGTGTGTGTATTTCAATTCAGGTGATCTACAATTGGATGTACAGTGTAATAAACCCTGGGTCAAAGACAACAATGAATCCACAATATTTCCATATGTTTTATTGATTTTTTTTGTTGTTATCTCACATTTATTTTATCCATCCTCTCATTATTCACTTCAGCCTGACAGAGTGTCACGTTAAATATTCACAGATGGTAAATTTTCTTTTTCTGCACATCAGTCTTTTGAGAGTTAGTGCTTTTATTTCTTGGGTGCCCAGACAATATATATGTTTTATTGTGGTCATCAATAATGCCAAAGCATTACACATCCTGGAAAATATTAGGTATTATAAAAATGAATTATTAGGACCCATCACATGTTTACCACAAGAAGGTGAATGAAAGAAGGTCTTCACTGAGGTGCTGGTGGCTCTGTCCTCATGCTTGTCATTGTGTTAACCTAACACCGCGATTGGTTGCAGATGGGTGAATGAGTGTGATGTAACAGCAGCCTGGGGCTGTGGTAAAGCAATGAACACGGGGATGATTGTAAGCTCCACCTGCAGTTTTTCTAAAACAATTAGCTGACTTACTGTCTGCCTCCAACGAGGAATGAGAAAAAAGTATCCATGCAGTGCATTACATGCTGTAATTATTAAGACAGAATGTGTAACGAATGAAATGGAGAAAACACAAGTGTATTTCACAGTTTTCACACAGAGACAGAATGAAATTAAGACCTGGGTATCTTTCCATTATCTGCATCCTCGTACCCTAACAGTGGTGATCAGGATAAACGGTCAGACGAAGCTGGTTATCAACTCACCCCCGCGCGTTCACATGACAGAGGTGGCGCTTGCAGCATCTAACCAATCTAAAAGGCATGTTTCACGGGTCATATGACTTTTCTTCCAGAGATAATGATCCCTATGCCACCTACACCACAGACATTAATACATGGTGATTAAAAATCTGCAAAGAACATAAAAATCTGACAGTCAAATGCAGGACGACAGATGAACGCTGCAAAAAAATCATTAATCTGGTGATTTAGCACACAGATCGCTAAAGTAAACATTTTAATTCCTGTTAATAATTTTAATGCTGAGTCGCTCTCAGTGCTGCTGATAAGGTGACGGCTGCACATCAGAGTCTGAGACTTTAAACTGGATCCATTGAAACGTTTAAGGCCACTGTCCCACAGCCTGATGAAGGCGACGTGGAAATCAGAAATCAAAGTGAAGTGAGTGTGACTGATTGTGTGTTGTAGCAGCTGCAGGTCCAGCAGTGTCAAAGAGACTCAGCAGCAGGTTAGAATCAAGTAGAACAACATTTTATACATTTCCTAAACCACAAAATGAATGCGCACACATTCCCGTGATATTGCGACACACAGGTGCATTCATTCAGTGGTTTTAGTAAAGTCCGGCTAAACAAGCCGCACATATAAACGGGTTCCCCAGCAGTTACAGTGCGCTTTAAACATGCTGTAAATGACAGACTCGGTGAAATCGTAACACTTGCAGGTGATTTTAAACTGACTCGCTGAACATAAACTTCTCCTGACAGTTTTAACTTTCATTCTATCAGCTGCAGACTTGCTGCTCTTTAAGGGTTTGAAAGCGACGGTTAAATATAAAAACAGAATTCAAAGATGGGCTCGTCTACGTACAAATTTAATATGAGTTCTGCAGGTACGATGTTGGTGTCCTGTTTTAGGATCAGATATGAATGTTTACAGAACAAAGTTGTTTGTTCAAGTAAATTCAGTTAATAAAGTTGTGTCTAAGACGCTCTGATTCTTACTGACGCTCATCATGGAAACGCAAAGACTGATTGTTCAGTAGGCGGTGACTTCATACCTGTTGATCTCTAATCTCTAATCGTAAGTTACCATAGAGATTTACACCTGTAAGAAGTGAGCGACCTTCATAGTACTAAAAACCCGGCGTTAACCCCGAAAGTTACCTCGATAAGCCCAAATCCTGTTTCATAGTATGGACCCCTACCCACAATTTGTGGCTGTCTATTGAATTTGTATTGCGTGAAAGTAGCCTCCCTTCAAACCTGTCTGAGTGCAAGAAGTGAAAATGATTGAAAGCTTTTAAATGGGAGGATACACTCTGAGCAAGGAAAAGAACCCAACTGGTAGCTTTTCGTAAGGTGGTGAACCAACCCAACCCAACCGACCGACTGACCGACCGACCAACCGACCAAATCACAGAACATCAATAACAATAAGTGGGAAAGACATGGAGTGCTGACACTCAGTATGCTGCAACAAGTCAAGTCAAATGTCCAAATATCAGTTTTTAGGCTTTTTAGTCCAACTTGTAGTAAAGAAGAACATGATCGTTTCGAGAGGACTGAGTAACATTACGTAACGTCAAACTACAACAGCCTGCCAACACATGCTATTAACCCATTAACAGCCAATGACACACAGATTCTAAATAATCCTTTGACAAACGTTTTTAATATTTTTAGCCCTCAGTTGCAAATTATGGGGGTGAATACTCTTAGAGTTTGATGTGTTTGATCTATATTTTTAGCTCCACTTTCTACACATCTGCCAGCTTAACCTTGTGTAGCCAATTTTCAATAGAAGTATGATCAAAGGATTGGGATGACAAAATCCTATTAATGCCCGTCAAAAATGCAAACGTCTGTGATTAGAGATGGACAGACATGCTTAGGAACAGATTATGTTTTAAATGGGAACCTAGGAATCAGGATTAAAAATGGGAAGAAAACAAACAACAGCAACAAAAAAACAAATTAACAAAAAAAATCAGCACGTCATGGGCTGTTACAGAATACTGCTTTTTCAACTTCTGTGGGGAATTTGGTTTTTACATTGTGTTTGTATGTTTGTCCATGAGCATCAAAATAGGAAACTTGTAATCCAACGTGCATTACATGCCGTAAGCTTGGTGGGTGGGTTTTACCATAATTCATTCACACAGAGTTTAAACATAGCAATGCAGTTCTGTTTTCTTCTTGAATATTCATTGCTGCTCTGTAATGCAGCATCTCCTAATGTTCTGCTTGTGTCTCCATTTTGTATCCACATGACCATTCAATCATGTGAACCACATGGGGCAAACAATGTAATCAAATCTTTAATCAGGGACTTGTTTCCATCAAGAAATGGAAAATGAGTTCAGTCTAATCAGCGGGACTGTGCTTAACAAAGTGGCTACATTTATATTTTCTTTTGTGTATGTTTGTCTCAGTGTTACTGTTTCTGATTGAGACTGCCATGAAACAGAATATTTTTCTTTAATTATTCCTTTTTTCTTTTTTTTTTTAAAGAGCCCTGACTTTTCCCCTTCAACTTTCCTGCTGCATCCTTTCCCCCTTTCAGTGAAACACGGCTGTCCTTGGTTCTTTTGTAATTTGTCCACAACTCGCCAAGTCCAGCACTTGTGTTTTACCTGATGCAGAACGCAAACTTTTGTCACATGTTAGTGGAGTGTTGGGCCTGGATTTTGTACATGAAGGTTATTACTATTTTATTTGCTAACATCTGTTGGACTTACTGCACAGTTAGTTGAAGGACCTTGGCATTTGGATTGAAGCCCTATCTTAATGACAGCATGAGCAATTAATTCAGTGTGCTTTTGTGATTACTGTTTGTAATGTTGTTTCATTCATGGGAATGTTCTTGTTTTTATCTTATTAATTCCAGTTCTGCTTTGTAAACAGGACATGCAAATGAGACACAAAAATTTTTTCCATTTGCATTGATGATAAAACATAATGCATATAGTTCCAACAAAATTAAAGGCAACATCATTTCTTGACAAAATAAAGATACAATAAAGAATATTAGGAAATTACTAGTAAAATGAGTAAAATTGACTAATAAAGTTGCAATTTAGGATTTCATTGAGAGAAAACCAGAGTTTGGAAACAATATAATTCCAAATTATCCCAAATCTTCAATGACAAGAAGAATTCCTACTATGGCACTCTGTTCAGGGTCCTGCTGAGGAGAAAAACACACCAAGACTACATCTGTAAGTCTTTAAATAATATCTAAACCATGTGGATAATAATTAAAGGGGAAAAAATGCTGTGGAAAAACCTTTCTGCTTCAAACACAGAAGAGACTAAAGTTAGCACATATCATACTAATACATATCACAGACTTGAAAAGCTTGAGATCACTAGTGACCCTGAGCCATTTGCATGCCCTTTCTCCAGTGTTGTTTCCACTAACATCTTCCCACAGCTACTATCGGTCGCTGCTCCTTTCACATCTATACTCCTTAGGTTTTGGAGCACCAACTAATGCACGTGTTAGTGTCACTGTCACTGTGGGTGGTGTTCTGGTTGGCCTCAAGCACTGATAGGCCATGATCGAGTTCTGCAATGAACATCTTTGGACTCTGGCAGGAAGTTAGATGACCTGAGGAAACCCGCAGAGGCACAGAGAGCATGCAAACACCAAAACACAAAGGCCCGACCCAGGGCGCAAACCAGGAACCTTCTTGTTGTGATGGTGCTAACCACTTAACCACTGTGCCAGATCAGAGAAGGATGACAGTAGAACGCATCTGAAGAGTGCAGTGGTAAAGCAAAGGAGGTGCTTTTATTGGCTTTTGGACTATGGAATTAAATGCAAAAACCTACTTTACAGTCAACCAAATATCCAAAATTTATTGCTTCTAATCAGGGCATCAAACTTAATAAATGTTCAGCATTCTGGTTGTAGGAAAGAGAGAAAAAGGGAGAGAAAATCTGAATATTACTCCAACATCTCTGCAGTCTGAAATGTTTGGAACAATCTTTTTCATCTCAAACTAATGTCATTATTTTTTGTATGGGTCAATAACTATTTTCTGAACATAAGTAAAAATCAATTTTTATACATTTTAATTGCTTAAAATTATAAAACAAAACAGAATAAATCACCTAATCAAACAAACAAAATAAAAGAAGAAAACAGATTTAAAATCTGTGATATTGTATGGCAGCTAGTAATGGTTTAACCAACAAATCCCAAACAGCACAAGAGCATCCCTAATAGGAGCTCAGTTCCATGACTGAATTCAGATACACTATATTGCCAACAGTATCCACTCACCATCCAAATCAGTGAGTTCAGGTGTTCCAGTCCCTTCCACAGCCACAGGTGTATAAACCAAGCACCTGGGCATGCAGACTGCTTCTACCAACATCAGTGAAAGAATGGGTCGCTCTCAGGAGCTCAGTGAACTCCAGCGTGGTACCGTGATAGGATGATACCTGTGCAACAAGTCCAGTCACTGCTAAATATCCCACAGTCAGCTGTTAGTGGGATTATAACAAAGTGGAAGTGATTGGGAACGACAGCAACTCAGCCATGAAGTGGTAGGCCACGTAAAATCACAGAGTGGGGTCAGAGGATGCTGAGGGTCATAGTGCACAGAGGTCACCAACTTTCTGCAGAGTCAGTCACTACAGACCTCCAACCTTCATGTGGCCTTCAGATCGGCTCAAGAGCAGTGAGTAGAGAGCTTCATGGGATGGGTTTCCATGGCAGCTGCATCCAAGCCTTACATCACCAAGCTCGAATGCAAAGCGCCGAATGCAGTGGTGTAAAGCACGCCGATGCTGGACTCTAGAGCAGCAGATGGGATGTCACTCAGCTTCATAAAAGTGTGAAGGTAGGCGACCAAATACTTTTGGCAGTATAGTGTATGTGATGACACCAGAATTCAAAATCTTTCATAGTGGTTGACTTTATGGGGGCTGTGTCCATCTTTTATATACAGTCTATGTGCCAAACTTTTTTTGAACTGAGCGTTCTTATGTGGTGAGATAACGATCGTCAGTGACAACTCTGATATTAATTTTATTAAAATGCCTTCAGTGATAGTAGCATAACTATAGCAGGTGTCACAGGTATCTACCCCACAGTCCTTTAGTCTTTGTTTCAAGTAAAACTATAAACACGCCGTTTCTCTGGACAGAGCCTGGTGGATAAGACCACTAAAGCTTTGTCAAGTTTTCAGTATCACAACCTGCTTCACAGGCAGTGACTAGAAACACACACACAGTACCTCAGAAACTCTTTCCCGGAACAGCCCGATTGCTGCTCTGCTCAGATCACCTCTCACTTGTTTAGTCTTTCCACTTCACCGGGAAATAAGTTTGTTTATCCTGTGTGGCCTGGGAGATGCAACACCAAAGCTGTGATGTGTGATTTTTTTTTTTTTTTTTTTGCTTTGGAAGAGCACCATCTGAAAATATATTGAATTTTTGAGCCACTCCACAGATCATAGATCAGTTAAATGCAAAAGTCAATTAATGAATTCAGTGGCACACAATTCACCGAAGCTACACACTCCTAGTTTTTGACACAGATTTATTCTTTGCTTTTCCATCTCAACATCAAAGTACTGGAATGTGCTCCTGCTGGTTAGGTCTAATGTATGAAGAGCAGCCTACGTTCCCTATAAACAGTCGCTGTATGAAGTTTAATGAAAATAAATGACCTTTATTTTATGTGCTCCCTATAGGTTGATCCTTTCCTCACTTTCTCTTTACATTTGCGATCCCACAGAGATGACACACACAGATTAAGAAAAACATGCACATTCCATCATACAGTAGAGAGAAGAGCAAACACAAACACTCCCACAATGTACAGCTGATACATAATAGGCTGGTCTTCAGTACAGGCACTATTTGTCACTTCCTATTTCACAACTGCTTGCTTTAATCTTGGCCTTAGGTGCTGAATGTATTAAATCCACCAGAATTTACTATCACAGGCCCCGCTGTCTTTTTCTGCAGCACAAAAGTAGAGGGGCAATTTTCATTTGTGTAGGCGAGCCTCTTGACATGTATTCGTAACACTCTGACTACTATCTAGACTCCCACTGAGGTAAAAAAAAAAAAAAAAAGTGTACATTATTAATATTGCTGCATCTTCTGAAGATGCCCAACTGCACATAATGTCACGTTTTATGTAACTTGCGGATAAAATGCGTCCTATGTCAAACCTCTTTCACAGCAGCCATTGGACTCTGCCAGTGTCCAGGTAGGAAAACAATCAAAATCATACAATGATTTTTATTTCATTTGTTATTTTTATGCTCAGATTGGATATTTTGTTGTGCAAAGAATTTTTGCATGGCCTTTAAGTCAGTATATTTTGGCATTAAGCCTGACACAACATGCTATTATGAGTGTATGACTGACAGCTAGAGAAGCTAATTAACATAATTGCGCTCTATCTGGTGCTCTCAACACCGGGAGGTTTAAGGTGATGGAGAGTGTTGTCAGAGTGTTAGTTACCACCTTGGCTATCAGCACACAAGCTCACACTTTGAGAGCACTACCAGCTCATTATCCCCACATATGCACGTGCACAAACATGCACAAATACACACACATGCATGTACACATTGTGCACGTTCCACAGCTGAGGCATATACCGATAGTGTTGTACAAAGAAGTAATGAGAACATTCCTCAAGTCCATAACCTTTAACTGAGAAACTATGCACTTGTGTGTGTTTGTTTGCCTGTGCACATGTACATATGCAATCCAGTGTGTCCCTAACCAGTGCCAGATATCTTTACAGGTGGAGAATGGGCTGTCACTCACAAAGGAAAATAACAATAATTGTTTATGGTTTGTCAGAAAATTGAATTTGTAGTGAAATGTTCAAACAGGACAGACAACATTTCATTTTTCTTTGTGATGTATGCCATAAATACAGTTACCACCTCATCAAGTGATCCTATTGCAATATAGTAATTAATGTCAGACTGAAATTGCTTGGTTGATGTGTTATTATCCAGAACAAACATGCACTTCAACAGCAAAATTCTGTATCAGTTCAGTAAACAGCTGGTTGTTTTTGTTTCCTGGTCTCATTCCACATTTTTCCTAATTTAAAATTATGCCTTTAATAATCAAGCACAAAGCTGATATGTCATTCAACTGCACTGTTGCTTTGTTATCAAAAAAATATATATTTCCTTGTGATGTGCTGCCTGTGGTTTGCCTGAAATTAGTTCCCCAAAATGCTAGCCTTCTGCCAGCCAGATAACCTCTGCTCCGGAAGTCTCCAATCAGACATTCCACCAGCTTCCTACCTGATCCCGAATCCCAAAATCCTCTGATTTCACCTAGACCTCTGCTGGGGTGTAGGACTGTTTTTGACTACTTTTGATTTTACCTTCACATTTCACCATAAAAACTATTTACCTTCACCCTCACATGTGTGACTGTACAGTTATTTTTTTCATTTTGATACACTGTATTAACACATTAAACTTAAAATCAGGGAAGGAAAACACATGTTCAAATTTAGCAAACAACAAAGTTATAAACAACTATTTAGGTTAAAATGCAGGCAGTGCTTCAGGTGTTTTTGTACAACTATTTACAGACGATCAGGTGTCACAAAAATTATTTTTGCCACTCCACAAAACAGTTCCTGTCCCCAATACTGATTCAATTCACTGAGGTTTGCAGACATTCATTTGTCCACATCACAGCATTTAACAGTGTCACCACAACATCTCCTTTCATTTCTTTTCCAGACATTCCTCATGGCCGCACAGTTGACTCGAGAATACTTTGGTACACTCAGTGACCGCAAGGTTTCCAATTCCTGTGCCTGCACAACAAGCCCAAATCATCACACCTCCACCCTCATGCTTGACAGTTGGTGTGAGGAGTTTGTGCTGATATGCTGTGGTGCTGTGCATTATGGATTTTTTGCAAACTTGTATCAGCATAAAGAAAATTAAACTCGTCTTTTTTTCTTGTGTCCAGTATTTGAATGCTGTCTGTACTGAACTGTAACAACACTGACCAATACAAGACTGGTTGTGTAGTTTTCTACCAGCTGCACCTCTTTATGGGAACTCTGCAGATCACAGTGTTAAAAAACCAAATGATATATTGATATACATGGGAAACTTATTGTCACAGTACAGGACGAAATGTGAATTCAGCCTAAAAGATGTATCATTTGCTCCGGTGCAATTCACAGGGCTCAGTTTGGCACTTTTGGTTTGCAGGATGTTCTCACCATTATTTTTCTGTTGCTTTATCAAAGAAATGCCTCTGAACAGTGCACTGCACAACAAAAATGTCTCATTTTGCTGCTTTTGGTTGAGCTTTTTTTTTTTTTTTTAAATGTCCTTTAACTCTTTGTTGTGTGCTTCAAACCTCTAAAGGCTGCAAGTTGTTCCAGATCAACTTGGTATTTCTCCAGGTGTCAGTGCAGTGTTGGCTTCTCTGAAACCCTTTCAAGGGATTTTCTCTTTAGGCTGTGACTCTGTCAGTTATTTCAATTTATAGGATCGACACAAGAACCTTTTGTAGACCGAGAAGGGCGAGAAAACAGCACATAGAGGGCCACAGTTTCTTTACTTAATCATGTATAACAAAAAAGTAACACTGCACTTTTTTTTACAGCAGCATTGAAATTTAATTTTATCAATAATATGAGCTAATTTATGATCACTTAAGGATATGTAATGTTAGTGTTTGAGTTGTTTTTGACCCAGTTTATATGTGTGTGCCGCCCTGCCCTTTCGTCACCCACGTGGGCCTCAAATCGGAAGTGCCCTGACTCCAGTGGTGCTGATTCACAAACGCGCAGACTTAAAGCAGATAACCCGTAAGCTGGAGAGGGGAATGGCGTCTCTCACTAAAGTAGAAGATGCTCATTTAGCCTGGAAAGAGAGTTTGTATTGCATCTTATAAAAAAGCCCTCCGTGAGAAAGCTCCGACATCTTCCTACTCGATCATTAATTGAAGAAGAAGTCAAGAGCAACCCCAGGTTTGTTTTCGGCACTGTAGCCACAGGCTGACAAAGATGTCAGAGCTCTCTCAGAGCCCAGTGTGCCTTTCCCTTCAAACTCCGTAATGACTTCGATGGATTTCTTCACAAATAAAATTTTAGACATTAGAGGAAAAATTATTCAAAACCATCTCCAAGATTTATCTTCATGTTCGGCTGCTTTCAGCACTGCTGGTATTTGTTTAGACTCTTTGGCTCCAGTTTGATCTTTTGGAGTTAACTTCAATAGTTACTTCCTCCAAACCATCAACATGTTTATTAGATCCCATTCCTACTAGACTGTTCAGAAGAAGATCTTTTCCAATTATTGATGCTTCAATCTTAAATA
>JAMQGT020001615.1:0-11732 GCA_024447675.2 Pterophyllum scalare | reverse complement strand
ATTGCTTTCTTTTTCTGCTTTTTGAAACGGTTTCTTTCATGTGAGTGTATCTGTATCACCAATGCTACTGAGACTGAATAAACACACTCAACTAAAGATAAAAATAATTGAATAAGTACATATACACAGAAAGTAAATAAAAGAACTCTTATGTCAACATTTCACTGTGTGTAGCAGTTAGCTTTATAAAGTTTCAGAGAGTTTTTTCAGTGCATGAGCATCATTTTGCAGGTGCTGATGTCTTTTTTATTTCAGTGGGTACTCTTTGTTGCATCCCATTAAACTCAGCTCTAATGTTTCATAGATTGAGCTGCTGCAGTTTTAGATATATATTTGACAGCTTAAGCACTAGCTCTGTGCATTTCTGCAGCCCGTGGAACAGCTATTGCAGCAATTCTGCTGTCCACTGCTTTTACATAGGCTTTGATAATATGCGCACACTCTCCCACAGACCCGCACATGCCTCCTTACACAGCTTCCTGTCACTTGAGTTTTGCTAAGTCGACTGAAACCGAGCCCGCTAGTCCTTGCAGCCTGACCCCTGGACTGTGTCTTTGGTTGTGCAGACAGATGATTTGTATGTGCGTTGAGACTGTGGGGGTCAGCAGATCCTGGATGATATCCCGCTGATCGGAATCCCATTTCCTCTCAACCGGCGTGTCTTCCTGTGCTTGGGGATGGAGGAAGGAAGGTGAATACGGAGGTGGAGGCTGCCAGTGTCCTCACACACAGATCAATGCAGATGCTGCAGTAAAACGCTGTTGTCTATATGAGCAGGATAACGGCGAGACGGGATGACAATTGCTATAAATCAACAGCAATTCAAGCTACAGCCAGTTTATTAGGCTTTTTTCATTAGCTGATGCTCGCAAAGTCTCTCCTCACGCAGGAAGTGATTCGTTTTAGGCTTAAACAAGGTCTTTTTGACTAAATTGGAGAACAGCTGTTTAATGGCTGAACTTGATTTGTACAAAATAAATTTTGGACGGAGTAAGAGGGGAACGGAATTAGGATTAGAGAGAGGTAGGAAAAGAAAGCGAAGGCTGAGGCAGCAGATGGAGAGAGATGGTTACAGGCCGTGTGGTTTTATTGCTATTCATTGGAAGTTAAACTGTGCTCCTTGGCCTAATGAAATGTAAAGCTGCATTGTATTGATGTCCCCACACACACACACACACACACACACACACACACACACACATGCTCTCCTGCTCATTAGAATTCCTGCAGTGTGACTGTTGTTGTGTGCGTGTTTGCCTGCGTGGACATGTCCCGGCTGCTAGACTCTCTGTATTGATTGATCTATGAAATATAATCACTAGTGTAGATCTTAAATGGAGCCAGTCCATTGGATAAGTGTAGGTCCAGGTTTGTGTGGGTGTGTGTGTGTGTGTGTGTGTGTGTGCATGAGAGAGAGAGAGAGAGAGAGAGAGAGAAGGTATGACATAAGCCAGGGTTAATCTGTGCTGCTTTTCATCAGCAAAACTAATCACAATGTCATGACTGGCTAAGCATATGTGCAAAAACCCAACCCTTACTCGTGGCCTACTGGCTTTATTTGTTACAGGTTCGGACTGTCTGTAAGAACTAACACCGCTGTATTAGTTGACCTTTTGAGACATATTTAGTATACTTTTGATGCATTCTTTTGATAGAAGTGGACTGCTGATTAAGGGCCCTGTGTGAAGTGAAGTAAAGACTCTCTTTGATATTTCATGAAGCTGTGGGACCACGATTAGGTTCCTGTTGTGCTGAATGATCCTCCCTCGGCCGGAGTGTCTTAAGTAATTTTAGAGCTGAATTTGCCGTGTTTCTGTTGCAACACATCTCTTTTATTTATGGTAGAGATTTGACAGATTCCAGAATGCTGCTCTTCATCGCACTGAGACTGCTTTCCTGCAGGTAAAGGTTTAATCTGTTTAACTCTTCTCCATGTTGGTGCAGGTCAGATCAGAAACATTATTTTTTTCTAAAGCAATCGGGATTCATTCTGGGCCCAGTATTTTTTTTTCTATTTTTTTGTGTTTTGACTGAGTCTAAATATCTGCAAGAACTTCCATTACCATTGCTAAGCTATGCAGCTATGCACTGAGCAGACACTATATTAAGTATACCTTGCTATTACCCATTTGGACCCCCCTTTAGCATTCAGAACTGCCTTAATTCTTTATCGCCTTGATTCAGCAAGGTGCTGGAAATCGTCCTCAGAGATTTTGGTCCATATTGACATGATAGCATCACACAGTTCCTGCAACAGCTGCAGATCTGTGATGTGAATCTCTCATTCCACAAAATCCCAAAGGTCCTGTGTTAGATTGAGGTCTGTTGACTGTGGAGGCCATTTGAACCATGGTGAAGAAACCAGTTTGAGATGATTTGGGCTTTGTGACTTGGTGCAACAATACTCAGGTAGGCTGCAGCATTTAAATGGTGCTCACTTGGTACTGAGGGGCCCAAAGTATGCCAAAAAACACACCGTTACCCCCACACCGTTACCACCAGCCTGAACTGTTGGTACAAGGCAGGATGGAGCCATGCTTTGATTATGTTTACGCTAAATTATGACCCTGCCAACTGAATGTTGCAGCAGAAATTGAGATTTATCAGACCAGGCAATTTTTTTCTAATCTTCTATTGTCCAATTTTGGTGAGGCCATGTGAGTCGTAGCCTCAGTTTCCTGTTCTTAGCTATTAGTAGTGGCACCCAGTGTGGTCTTCGCTGCTGTAGCTCATCTGCTTCAAGGTTTGACATGTTGTGCATTCAGAGATGCTCTTCTGCATACCTGGGTTGTAACATGTAGTTATTTGAGTTACTGTTGCCTTCCTGTCAGCTTCCTATCAGCTCAAAGCAGTCTGGCCATTCTCCTCTAACACGGTTACTTGAATCGTCAGTCTTCCCCTTCTGATTCCCGGTTTGAACTTAAGCCGGTTGTCTTGACCCCGCCTAAATGCACTGAGTTTCTCCCATATGATTGGCTGATCAGATACTTATTTGCATTAACAAGAACTGGAACAGACATCCTTAATAAAGAAGCCAGTGAGTGTATGTTTCACTAGAGCTAAATAGTAATCTTCCATATTGTCTTGCCTCAATAATCTTTTTAAGGTTACAGCTGTTCTTTCATTTTCAGATTTAGAAAAGGTCATTCACACAGATGTTAGCCCCAAATTTGATTACTATAATACAAGTTACTGTTGTGTCATTAAAGAAACACAGACTTTTTACTCAGAAGAATAGAATAAAATTTTAAAAAACCAATAATATATAATGAAAGTTGTACAGTAGGATTTAGGGTACAGAATATACAGCAACATGTGGGTATTGTGTATAGGATGAAGTCTTTTTAACACAGTGTGGTGACAGAACAGACCGACCATCTGCCATTCCGCTCTAATGCCTATCAACTAGCAGTAGTATACCATGTCTGTGTAGTATATATTGTTGGTGCTTGCTCAGTACTTCAAAGCCACACATGATTACCTTTTTCTTTAAACCCCACAGTACATTGCTTTGTTGGAAGACAAAGTGTAGGTGGGGCACCGAGTTTTTAACAGCATGAAATTGCACTATAGGCTGCCTTTTGCGTCGTTTGCCAGAAACATCCTAAAAAACCCTCTTTAGATCTCAGTAAAAACCTGGAAATCCTTTCATTCCTCTCATTTCGTCTCCTCTTTTGTCTACCTGGGAGAACAAGGTGCTCCTGCCGCATCAGGTAAGATGAAAAGAAACTCTCAACAGCCTGAAGTATTTCCAGATTTCAGAGACAAAAAGACAAAGCAAGACAGATGGAGAAAGAGGGAGAGAGAGAGAGGGGGGGGAAGAAAGAGGGAGATTTACTCACAGCAGTGTATAGGTGTGCGGATGTGTGCGGTGGGTGAAGGGGTATGGTTTCATGTCATTTCATCATTTCCCTGCTAGCAGCAAATCCAATTACTTTTCCTTTTCCTTTCTATCTTGGAAGATAGCCTGAGTGACAGGACTGATTGGAGTACAGCGCTACTGAGGCAACTGTGCCAACCAGTTGATTGACATAACACTGGCACTTCACTGCCGTCAGACAGGGAGACAAGTGAGACTGGTTAGGCTTCAGGGCATCTCAGAGCTGGTGAGGTGGACCTGAAGTTCACCTACCTTGCTCTTTTCATCGTACATCTGCCCCACTCAGACATTATCTCTATAGCAAGATGCTCCACGGTGCTCAACTCTTTTTCAGTAGGCGACAGGGACATACTGTATATGACCCTATCCTGTCCACTTTCCCCACTCCTCCCAGCTAACAGCATTCCACCCTCTTAATGGCATCACCCCTTTAAGAAGATAATAAATAAGCAGTTTATTGTGTGAACTGAGTCATAGTCTGCCCACCATCGCTTATGTAGTGTATCTAACGGTACACAGCATCCTAAGAAGCTTTTATAAGAGGCTGCTTTCATACTGTCATATACTTTGTAATAGTTTACATTTCTGCTCTAATGCGTTTCTCAATAAGGCATTGTGCTTTTTTTTCTCCCCTGTAGTTGGATGCCAGTTGTAATGATTTTCAAATCAAGGTTTGATAGTTTAAAAGAAAAGCTTATGACATGAATGAACAATTAGAGCCTTCTTGAGACCCCTTGTAATGTTTTAGGAGACCAGAAAAACAGAAAACGGTGCTTATTTCCCAAATCTCTGCTTAAATCATGCATATTTTCTTACCTGAATTTGTTCATATTCTCTTCTACTAATGTAGAACTTTAATGTAAAACTAACATAACTGCTTCGATGGATTTGGAGCAGTCTTGACGAGGGATGCTTCGACATGCATACTGGAAGAGCTGGGGATTGAACTGCCAACCCTCCAATTAGAAGATGACCCACACAGCCCCCTCAGTTGCAGCCATCTGTAACTGAAATATCAATATTAGAGTTACAGAAGTCCAATAGCTGCTGCAAGATTCTCAGATGAGCAGTTTTGGGTTCAGTATCTTGGCCAAGGACACTGTCCTGTAGATTGGAGGGGCGAGGTATTGAACCACCAACCTTCCACTCTCCCACCTGCAGCCACCCTATCAATATCCCAGCTATAGATGTTTAATAGCTGCACCATGATTCTCAGATCAGGTGATCCTTTTCTTTCTTTCACCCTGGTTATTGCAGCCCAAGACTCACTTTTTTGTGTCTTTTATTGTTTCTGACCATTGTTTCTTCCAGGGAAACTCTTTGTAAGGGCATGCCTTTTCTGGCTTTCTTCTCAGAAAATAAATATTTTAGTTTCTTCAGTCATGAAAGTCTACACGTTTTTTTTGTTTTTTTTTAACATCATCCTCCCCAGTAATCAGAACCAGTCATCATCAACTCCGCACGGAGTCACACATGGAGGACATATTCCACCTGTCTGTCACCAACACCTGAATTATGAGAACGGGGGTGTAACCGGGAAAATGTACACTGTATCAGTGCATAACCATAAAATGTGACACTGGCCTTTTAATGGAATGACTGATTGTTTGGGAATTGTTTTACAGTTTAATGATAGAAAAGTTAGCTGATGATGAGTATCCGACCATCAGCAGTGATGATTGTGAATGCAGAAAAACTGGGGAGTGTTTACACTGGTGTATTACTTTTACTTAAGTAAAGACTCAGACTACTCCCAGCAGGGCGATTTCCTTTCTCTATGATTATTTGATTTGGAGACAAAACAGTCCAGTGTTTTATGGAAACAGCAATCATTGGAGAAAATGCAATTCAACTTAATTGCGTTCTTAAGGTCAGTAAAACCTTTATATTTTTTATACTATTCAAATCTAACGTATAAAGCACAGAAAAAAGTCCCTCGCCACAGGTTGGAAACCATTATCCAGCCTTCACATTCCAGTGTTCAGTGAACGATAGCACCTTGGATCCCTTCCTAGAGTTTGAGATGGCCGTGGATGTATTGGCTCTTCAAGCTTAGCTGTAAAACTATAGCTGTCAGAATGATTAAGCCTAATCAAGAAACATGGAATGGGAGGTAATTTAGCATGTGAATGCTAATTAGCGCTAGCATTTCGACTGGCAGACGATGATTGAAGCGGCGCATCGGCTGCTCGGGCTTAAATGGCAAAAAGCACCAGGCTGGTAGAGATGATTGATAATCTTTGGGTTGCGCTGCTGTCTGCCCCCCCCCCCATGTGTGTGAGCATGTGCGGATTATAATTTCCTCTTCCCTCCAATGCAAACTCATAATGAGCAGATGAGCACAACACCTGAACACTCTAATTCCATCTTTATCCCATTAAGTAGAAGTTAGTGGAATAGATTCCTATTAGTTTCTCAGAATACACAACAGGATTTTCTCAAGCCTTGTGTGTGTGTGTGTGTGTGTGTGTGTGTGTGTGCGAGGTTTAATTCATACCTGGAGCTTCTGCTGTCTACTGTCCCACAAAGGCACAATTACACACACTTGAACTGCTTACATTCGTATAGCACTTAGGCATTCACACTGTGGGTTTGTGTGTGTACTTGTTGCTATGTAATATGAAAGAATTTGTCATGTGTCAATAGATATAGCCAACAGATGGGTGTTTTTGTGCAGGAGTGTGCCATTCCCTCTAAACACATGTGTGTAGCTGCTGTTAGAGCCCGTTGAGGGAAGACTAGTGTGTAAATCTTTCAGCGATAATATTACTGCTGTAAGCGTTGCTAGTGTTTGAGTGAATTATCATTCGAGTCTCTACTTTTCTGCTGTCCTTGTCTTCGGGCCTTATAGTTTTCCTGTCTGCAACAACCCTCTCTCTCTCTCTCTCTCTCTCTCTCTCTTCCCATTCCGCTCCCTGTCCTTCTTGCTTATATGTCACCTTCAGCTCTCTCTCTCCTAACTCAGGTGGGCTAGATGCCCACAAATCTGCCTCCCTTGAGAATTTCCCACCTCATCTCTGTGTGCATGTGCATGTGTGTGTGTGTGTGTGTGTGTGTGTGTGTGTGTATGTCCTACTCTCCTCTGCTCCTCATTCCCTCGGTCCACTCCCTCATTTTCCCCATCTCCTCTATCCATTAGTACATTAGTATACGTCAGCCTGCAAAAAAAAAAGAAAAAAAAAGTGCAGTCTCTGTTGTGCCTTTCATGAGCCAAAGACACACAAAGATTGTTACAAAGACATGCGAGGCAGATAAAACAGTGAGCCATACATCTGCTTGTACTTATATGACCTGATTGTGCATCTGCTTTGGAGGTGTGCTTGTCTAAGATAAGACAGGTTGGTTAAATGGATTAGACTTCATTTGTAGAGTCTTCAAAGTGTATTTCATCAATCTAGCATTGCTCTACTATAACTTATTAGACACCTGTTTATTTAACATATACATAATAAGAATTAAAACTGATGGAGCAGAGCTACTAGACTATCCATAATGCAATGTGAGCACAGGCTGATTCTGTTTGAGATTTAACATGACCCCAGCTTCAAATAATGAGCTCAGCTTATGTGCCAGTAATCCCTGTGAGACCCAATGGAGTCCTGAATCCTCAAGAGAGGTTTTTTTTTTTATCGGCTATTGATTCTATGTGATGTCAGTGAGACTGGATATCCCAAATATGGTCATCTCAGGCGCGCAGCTCTGGCTGTGAACACTGCAGCCCCACCTACCTGTTTACAAAAGGCAGCCAATCAGAAGAAAGTTATCTTTGAGAATGGTTTGATTTAGACAGCGGGTGAACTGCACTACAGCCTCGTTTAAAGAAATGCGTTATATTTTGAAATGTGACTCGTGCAAAGCTGCTCTGCTAGAGTCCAAGAATATAACTGTCCAGTTAGAAATGAACATGTGAAAATGAGTTAGTGGGACAGCATTTTAGAACGGCTTCCACATGAGACAAATAGACAGTAGGTGGGGGGAAAAAGAGAGAGTGATGCAGCTCTGACTTCTCCTTCAAAGTCAGTGCTGCATCACATGATGCTGGAGTGATCTGTTAGTGCTGGCAGACTGATCCGAAATACAGCAGCAGGATGTTCGGCACGTCCGGGACGGAGGCTGATATGATACGGTCGCTGCTAATGTGCCATTGTGGTTGTAGGTTCAATTCCCAGGTGGGCTATCACTTCATATGTATTACCCCCTGTGTCCTTGAGCAGGGCATTATCTCTGGGTTCCCTCTGGAGGAATATGGCTCGGCATTAATGGATGGGCGATGTGCATGGAAGGCTAGATGGATATATTAGTGAGCTAATGAATCTTTGATAAGTGGGAAGGCTTTGTGGGTGTCAAGAGACAAAAGGAAAGATTACAGCTGAACCTATCAGCTGTGAGATGGCTTTTATTCACATAAAGCCTTTGGAGCATCTGACATTGGGATTGCCACTGTGGGGCAGAGTGATGTGTGCGTTGGTTTTATGTAGCAAACCTAAGGAGGATTGCCAGTGTTTTGGAGAGTATATTGCAAAAAGTGTTATTTTAGAGGCTGTAAATTGTTGTCAGTAAGAACAGCAGACTTTATGAAATTCAGTATTAAAGTTGTTGCAAGAGCCACGATGGTAATCTGCTTTTAGGTGGTGTGGGAATAAGATATTTGCAGCTCAGTTGAGCTCACTGCTGACACATTGATTATTTATTATATTACCAATTAATATGTTTTGAAATATTCACAAAAAGGGAGCTATTTGTTCATGTACATGGACACAGATTGTCGCATGTTTTTGTTACAGATGGCACAACTTTAAAACCAATTTGTTTCAAGGAAGCACGGTTGGTGCTTGCACCATGAACAGTCAGGTAAAAAAGAAAGTACGCCATCTTTCAGTTCCAAGGTTATACATATCAGTGGATAATTTTAAAAAAAATCATCTGTTTTTAGCATATACTTACATGTAAATTATATATATGCAACCTCCGATGAACAACAACACATGGCATATTGGACTCTCATTATTTATTTAACAGAAACTAAAACAAAAAGCAGAAGCAGTGTGTGAAAAACTAAGTGCACCCCATGATTCAGTAGCTTGTAAAACCAGCTTTAGCAGGAATAACTTGAAACAGTTATTTTCCGTTTGACTTTATCAGTCTCTCACATCGTTATGGAGGAATTTTGATCCACTCTTCTTTACAGTGTTGCTTCAGCTCATTGAGGTTTGTGGGCATTCATTCATGCACAGCTCTCTTAAGGTCCACCACAGTATTTCAGTTGGGTTGAGGTTGGGACTTTGGCTGGCCCACTGCAGCATGTAGATTCTCTTCTTTTTCAGCCACTCTGTCATAGATTTCCTGCTGTGTTTGGGATCATTGTCCTGGTGCAGGACTCTATTTCAGCCAAATTGTAGCTGTCAGACGGATGGCCTCACATTTTACTCTGGAATACTTTGGTATACAGAGCAGTTGGTGGTCGACTTAATGACTGCAAGGTGTCCAGGTCCGGTGTCTGCAAAATACGCCCAAATAATCACCCCTCCCCCACCGTGCTTGACACTTGGTATGAGGCGTCTGTGCTGATATGCTGTGTGTTGTGTGTTATGGCCAAACGTCTCCGCTTTGGTCTCGTCTGTCCCGAGGACATCGTTGCAGAAGTCTTGTGGTTTGTCCAGATGCAACTCTGCAAACCTAAGCTGTGCTGTCATGTTCTTTTTAGAGAGAAGAGGCTTTCCCCTGCCAACCCTTCCAAACAAAACATATTTATTCAGTCTTTTTGTAGTTGCACTGTCATGAACTTTAACATTTAACATGCTAGTTGAGGCCTGTAGAGTCTGACATTTAGCGCTTGAGTTTTCACAGTTTCTCTGAGCATTGCACAGTCTGACCTTAGCGTGAATTTGCTAATTAAATTCAGCAACCTGGTGGGCATATTGCTAATATTACTACATGAGATGAAAACAATTAAATTAATTAATATAATGGCTTCCAGTTTCCTTCTGACCAGCTATCTTCCGGTAAGGCCTATATGATGTAATTCACATATGGCTGCAGTATGACCACAGCATCCTGTGACCGGGAGAACAAAATGTGCACAGTTTAAAACCACAAAAAGCAGTGTTAACCCTGCGACCTCATAAATCCAGGTCCCTAACCCATGTAGACATCACCAGTCCCAACACTGAGTCACAATGTCCCTGCTGATAGGGCATGTACGGCCACGGGTCCAGACAAACACACTCATATGTAGGATGTTCGGCTACAGCCGGCGATGCACCCGGACAGCTGTTGAGCTGACGACTGCTGTCGGGTGCCAGTGGCCTGATTCAAGCTGGCCGACCTCCTCACATCACAACATGTGTCTGCACAGATACAGGAGGTGATGGGTGGACATTTGTCTCTCTATCTGGCAAGCATCTGGAGAACAACTGGCATGTTGGGTGGGTCTGGTGTGTGTTTTCATTTGTGTCTGTGCCCGTTTGCTTGACACAGTTGTCACGGGCATCTTGTACTAGAATGTAGAAAAGATGCAGATTACCATGCGTGTTTCACCACCTTGAGCAGCAAGGTGGAGATTCATTCTGGATGGATGTGTGTTCTTGTCTGATTAGTGGGCAGAAAAAAAAAAAGCCCAAAAAACATTTCACTGTGTGTTATGTTAATGCGTTTCACATCTAGGGAAAGATGCAGCCTGCGTGGGTGTGTGCATACATGTGCATCTGATTAGAGGGCGCATGCAGGAAAGGATGCTGCCTGAGTGTGTGTGTGTGTGTGTGTGTGTGTGTGTATGTAATGAGATTGCATTTTCCATTTGTTTGTGTGTAAATGTGGGTCTCTGAGAGATACTGATCCTTAGATTATAGGGAATCTCACAGTGTGTGTATGTGTGTTCATCTTCATCAGTGTGTTCTGTGTTTGGAGTAGGAAGTAATGTGCGTTTACATATTACAGCAGCTGTGCTTTCTTCATGTATAATGGGAGCTGCCCACCTGATGCCAGGGCAGCTGCCACATAAACAGTCCACAGCACTCACACACACTTACACACAAACACACAAATGGTGCCAGTGGAGATTTTTTTTTTGTGTCTTGAGTGTGTGTTCGCTGCAGAGGGGAAGAGAAAGGGGCAGCTGCAGTATAAAGCCTTTATCAACTGTTCCCCTAGACTATCCCATCTGTCTATCCATTAATACACACACACCCATACACTAATGCATACACACGGCCCTTCTGTTGTCTTATCAGTCACACATGGTGCACTTCACACTCCACGGGGTCTGTCACGACAATGATCCGAGTTCTCGGATGCCTTCTTTGGGGAAAATGCGTGTTTGTGTCAACTATGTATGACACCATGAAGCACCATTTGTCTCATTTTTTGTTAAGATAGTGAGCAGTTGTGCTTTGCACTTTTATTAATTATCCATCCATGAAGTTAAAGTTAGGGAAGTTACCTTTCCCTATAGCGCACAACAACATGAGCCCAAACATGTCTGAGTGCGAGAGCAGTGTGTCAGCCTCTGATGATGATTTAGTACCTAAAAAGGAAGCTACTTCAATAATTTCTCACAAAGCACAATACTTTGCCAAATAGTGCAAGAAAACCGTTCCTGCTAAAGGTGGAAACAACAAACCTGTTTCACCACTTCAGGTGAAAACACACCATTAGGTACTACCAGGCTATGGAGACATGCCAGGTAGAGCAGCTATCAGCTGTACATAATGCTGTGTCGCTACTGCTGCCGCTGGTGCCACCTTCTATCAATAGATTCAGACTTTGAATTAGGCAGTCTGTCATCAGTGACAGGAGCTCATTGGGAAAGAAGGATGGAAAGTGCCCTTCATATTTTTTATTTTTTTTGCACCAA